>JAVFHW010072255.1:0-16369 GCA_032159205.1 Eurystomus glaucurus suahelicus | reverse complement strand
GGCTTTGGTTAGGCTTCATGTGCTTCCTTACTTAGGGAATTAGTCGTCCAAAAGTTGAAAGCGTTACCGAGTTTACTACGAGATGTGTTCTGAGTGAACGAAGTTGGAATAGTTAGTTGTGTACTGAAGGGTCAATGCAAAGGTTTCTAGGAAATTCCAGCTCACATGAAAGTGAGGATGTTAGAGTTTCTGCACCTACCTAGAAATAAAGTATTTTGGCCTCTGATTTCCAGCTCTGTGCCCCAGAGGTATGGGTGAGGGCTGTGCTGCTAGCACTTGCTGATACCACAACTGATACGTGGTAAGCAAAGGCGTGGGGGGTTTGATGTGCATCCAGAGTCCTTGTCAGTTTAATTTATGGTGGATACGCCTTTCTGCACTTGTCTTCTTGTGTTTTTTTCTGCCCTTCAACTTACACTTTTAAATAGATTTTTACATGTAAATAGTATTTACAGGTTCCTTAATTTTTCTGAATGTGGTTTCATTCCACAGAGAATACGTGCAAAAATACCAACACCTTGTGAACAGCGGTTACAAAGATAGGGAACTTTTTGCTTTCACATCACTGATTCACGTGCAGTTGGACTCAATGTTGGTAGAAATCTGACAGTTTGGAGGAGCTTCTGTGTAATCCATAGGTGGTCTGAATCCTGAGAAACAGTTGGTGTTAGGCATGGCCCTAGGAATGTGCTTGCAGGAGGAAGTAACTGTTGCCTTAGAGGGTGGTGCCTTCTGGGGCGTAGGTGATACACGTTCAGTTCATCTGGGAAAAATTGGCTTGCTTCTGCTGGTGCTTCTTTTATTTATTTATATCTATATATCTATATGTAAGTAGATTACTTTAATCTTTGATTTTATAAATCTGGCACTTGAAACAGGAATAAAACGGTTCCAAAAACATATTGGCTAAAGTAAATATTTACACGAGCAATAAAGATGTTATTGTAGTGCAAATCTAGTGTCAGAATGGACAGGGGAGGTTAAGCATGTTGACAGCAGATAGTCATTTTAAGACCTCTCAGAACAAAAGACGCTTTTGTTTTGGGGTGCAAGTGTTGATGGGCTTGTCATTGATGCTCTCCAGTTTTGATCGCCTGCTCATATGATGACTGCCTAATTAAGCATCCTTGAGATATTCACTGTTCCTATTTCAGATGCTCTTTAACGTTGTTTGTTTTCCTTTGTGTGCTGTAAATCCTGGAATGCCATCAGAAACACAACTTGATGACTGTGTGTTATTATTATCTTGGGTTAAGTGCTGTCTCATTGCTTTGCAGGCTGCCTGCTGTTTCCCGTGGAGATCATGAAACGACGTCGGCTTCCTAGCAGCAGTGAGGATTCTGACGACAACGACAACGGCAGTAAGTGCTCTTTTGTTATAGAGTGCAGTAGGTTATGAGTTTGGAAACGCATTTTTATGTCACAGAAGCATTTTGCACATTGGTTGGACTGGTCAAAATACGTTGGTTGAAAAGGATCCAGTTTTGAACTCAGTCATTCTGAGTACAGGTGGATGGTAGATTCGGGATCCCCCCAGCTGTATTGGTTATACGGTGTTATTTAAGAAGAAAAAACAAGATAAAAAGTTGCTCATCTTCTTTAAAATGTTTACAAGCAACATAATTTATCATTACAAGGACAGAACTTGCGTGGAGACACCTGCTGACATTGTCCACAGCTTAGTATTTAGCAGAAATTTGCACTAGGATTTTAAATGTGCTTCAGTGTTCTCAGACGCTCTTCCTCAATGGAAAGTTACATTGCTTTGAACTTAAGTGAAAAAGATTGATGCTGCATAAATGTTGTTCCTTACTTTGTTTTGAAGATTATCTTATCTGAGGAATAACTTTCAAAAATTTGAATTCAGTAAATCAGTGGTTTGGGTACAGAATGTGTGTGTGTGTGTATATGTATACATATATATATATAAACTGTTTCTGTACTGCCATAACTAACACAGAGCTCTCTATGTCTGTATGGTATATATGTCTCTTGTGTTTGGATTCCAGGGACTGATAATCCTTCGTTTAAGCAGAAAAAAATAAGAAGGCAACAGGGGATAAAATGGCAGTTTGGGACATGTGCCAAGGTGTTTTATTTGCCCAAACAAGCAAGCTGATTGTACTTGAAAATAGTGCACCTTAGCCAGAGAGATTTACCTGGTTTTGATTTGATCTGTCTGGGTGCACATCTTAAAATCTGAAGTCTTTTGTGAGGCTTTAGTCTGAAATACAACAGAAAACGATCAGGGAGGTTTTCCAGGTGCCTGTGGAAGCTTTATTCTGAGAAGGTAGCCCTGTGCTGCACTGTGGCCCTCCGAAGGTCCTTGCTTCCCCTGCGTGCATTTCTTAGGTGGGTCTGTGCTTCCTGGCAGTCAGCTCAGGTGTGGCCAGATCTGCACCTTAAAACAGCCTTAGGTGAACTGTTGCTGAAATGAAAGAGTGGTAAAAGGGTTGGAGGAGATGAGAACTAGCAAGGTGATTAGGAGTTAGCGCAAGTGAGGATTAAGTAAAATCTGTTAAAGAGGTGCGGGATTTGGCTTGGTTTTGGAGAACTACCTGCAGTTGGGGGATTTTGGAAGAAAAAAATCCCACATCAGACCTGATTTTCTTGGTTAGAAGTTTACTTGTGGTTATAAAAATTGAAGTCGGTGTATTTCCTCAAAGGTGACGTGTACTTCCCCAAAACAAAGACGTGTTATTACTTGTAAAATAAACAAGTAGCCGCAAATTTAATGTCTTTAATTAGAATTTTCTTTTACCTGTTTTTCATTACTTAGCAGCTTTATGTAATAGTGTTTCATTTTGATAGTAGTGTTTAGTTTCAGTCTCTTATCTGTTTGTTTTGGTTCTTTTTTTTTCCCGCTTTGATCCCTTCATGTGTCTTGTATTATAGGCTTTACCAAATAAAATATGAAGCAGATAATCTTGGAATTGAAGTTCTGAAATAGATACAATTGATCTGTTGCTGATTATAATGCTCGTTTGTAATGTCATTTGATATACAACTATCTGGAACAGAGCTGTTGACTTACTGAATTATGTTTTCCAAAAAACTGTATTTTGCTCTGTTTGGTACATCAAGATCTGAGAAAATGAGTTAGGAAAAGAAAAACAAACCTTTGCCCTTTTATGATCTCTCTATTTTAAAGCCTAATTAATATGAATAACTATTTATTGAATAAAATACATGGCAAAAGACAGTGAAATTTTAAAACTATATTTGAGTATTGCTTGAAATATTACACTTTTTCTTGACTTGATTTATGTTTTTTTCCCCTTGTGAAGTTACCAGGCAAATTCAGATACAGGTTCCTGCATATTCATGTTGTTACTATCCACGTGTTCAAAAAGATCAAGGGTTAATAATGGGAGGCTGAGATAATGTTTAATGTGGGGTCAGCATCTCCAAGGGTCTTTGTCATTCACACTTCCTGAGAACAATAGCTGACACTCAAGCCCTTTCTCCCCACTTTTCCTGTTACAGGAGATACGAGTAGTTCCTTGCAACTGTGTTTGAATGTCAAGGGTCTCCCCTTACAGATTTCACCTTTGTTTAATCTTTTCCTGTCATTAGTAGAATTACTGATTACTCTCACTATGTTCATTTCTGTATTATTACTTTGTCAGTAGTATCTCTGATTCGCTGTACTGATACTAGTGGTAGAATGGAAAGCAAATTTTATGCCTAAAAAGTGTAAAAGGTAAAAATTTCTGTGAATTTCTGGGTCCCGTGTTGAAGGTTTTAAGTTTTTTCACCAGCCGGTTTTCCTTCTCAGTGTTTCCAGAGGCAGAAAACAATTAGACTTTGCTGAGCACTTCAAACAGCCATCTTCTAATTGAAAAGATGAAATTTTAATCAACACTTAGTTGGAATCCTGTTGCCAAACATCTGCTTCCCTTCAGTCAGTGGCACCTCTTGAACCCTCCAGTGCGCTTCTTGCATTCCCATCATACTGAACTCGATAGTCCTTCAGCTTAGAGCTCAGCACTGCTCTCCCTCATCTCGCCAGGCCTCCAGCTGCTGGGTGTCTCAGTTCCGAGGCAGAGTTCTCATACTGTGCCTCAGTAGACTGCAGGATCAGGCATCTCAGATACATCATGAGCATCACTGGATAAATGTTGCTGGAGTAACCTGAGGGATGATGCTTCTTCGGGGTAAGCTTGAGCATGTAGGCTAGTGCCACCTGGAAGAGATTTTGGTGTGAGGAAATACACATTTTATTTTATTGACCTCAGAAACCTGAATATTTATAAGGTAATAATACTGACGCTACTAATAATGGAATTTATTTAAAAAAAATGAATAAACATACAGGGATTGTTTTCCATTAGGTCACTGAGTTGAATTAGTTTCCTTAGTATTCACAAGGTGATAGAAAAACAAACCTCATACCCCGAGCACTAAAAATGTATTCTACTGAATATATAAGCATACCTGTAGTTCTCCAGAGGAAGAAAAGGGTGCTGTCCTTTTGTGAGATGGAAGAAGGGCGAATTGTTTTCATTTAGGGGTGAAACAGAGAACAGGAGAATGTTTAACAATGCGGCTGCAGTCCTGCAGCACACACAGTATTTACTGACTTGTGTAAGATATTTCAGTGTGAGTGGTTATACATAATTTGCAGTATTTTAAAGCCTTGCAGCTTAAAGATGGAACCTTTGCTTTTCTCATAACTTCTTTTTTGCTTTCTGACTGATTCCTTCCCAAAAGCTAATTGTGGACTTGAAGCCTCCAAAAGCATTCATTGTATGTCCTTCAGCCTAACTACTGAAAATTGTTGAGCTGTGTCCCCTTAAAATCAAGAGTTCCGAATCCTCATTTAGAGATGAGGCCAAAATAGCCTATTTGAAGCACCGAGCAAGAGGTGTCAGTGAAAAGCTGTGCACAGCAGTTCTGCAGTTAGTCCCTGGATATCTGAATGTGTTCTCAGAGATTTCGTTTCCTGAAATTACAGGTCACTTTTCAACATTTCATCCGTGAAATATAATTGAATGAAAAACAGCTGCAGGCATAGTTCTGGATTTTGAACTTTCGTCTAAATGCAGAGGAAGGGTATTGGGAGCGGCTTGGGGAAGGGTTTAAGATTATTGGCACCCCAAAGTAATCATTTTTTCTTTTTTTTTTTTTTTTTTTTGGTAGTCTGGCAGCTTGTTAGTGTCCTTCCCTTTCCAGATAACCTGCTACAGCAACTGTACTAGATCATAGAATCATTATGGTTGGAAAGGACTTCTAGGATCACCAGGTCCAACCTTCATCCCGACATCATGTTGGGATGTTACTATTAGCCAGGCTCATCATAAACGCCTTGTGGTGCACATGCCATCTTCTTCAAAACCTGTAATAAGTAAATTAGTGATGTTTACTTCAAACTCAATCATGTCCTTGTAATCTGCATGCCTAGCTAGGGCTTTGCTAATTTTTAAGCAATTTTTCTTACATTGTATTTGAGCTTGTTCCACCACTGCAGGAACTCCTCCTCTTTGTGATTCTAGGGTTTACTCTAATTAAATGTTAGATGCTGAAGCTGTTTTATCTTTCCTGGTTAGTGTTTGACCTGACTTTTCAGCCTCGTTGGTCTGTAAATCTGTGAAGGTGGTTTGTGCTCTGTGTTCCTTGTGCTTTGTTTCCTGGTGAGATAAAGTTGTACAGTGGAGTTGTTTCCATTTATAGCTTCAGGACATTCCTTTTGGACAAATTGCTTGGACACATGGACCGATTGTGTTTGAGACAACATCTGAAGCTCAGACAGTTGTATTGTAGGGAGCTTGGGTGAAATCCAAGCCTTCTTTGATGTCAAAGAGAGCTTGGTCACTGTTGTCTATGAGCAAGGAGTTCAGAGCATGATTTTCTTCACACTTTGCTTGCTCCCATGATGCCTCTTCATTTATTCTTGGAGGGGTTATCAATTCATCATACTCCTACGTGCAGAGTCTCTAAGACAAGAACTGAAGACACTTGGCAGATGAAAAAATCCTTTTAAGATTTACGAGGCTTCACTTCAGTTCCGAGAAATGAAAGATTTAATACTTATGGATTACAGAATATAGTTCTGTAATTTAGATGGACCCTGATTCTCTCATTGCTAAACAAATGTTATTTTAAAATTAAACATACTTTGCCAATATCCATTGCTCTGACTGAACGATGGGGATCTTAGGTTTAGAAAGGGCTTTTCATCCCAGCGGATTCGCGGTGTGTTTGAGATGGATCCCAGAGTGCCTTCACAAAGGTTGCCGACTCCATCACCTTAGATGTGTGCGTCATGTACCACAGAATTGCAGCCACTGCTGGCCTGAGGTGGGGCGATTACTGAGCAGTGCACATAGTGCTGGGCAGCACTTTACAGAGAGGAAACGAAGAACGTTTTTCAGTTTTCAGCTGATTTGGCTGGTGAGTGAGGGCTGGCGATGAAACAACAGAGTGTAATGTGGTTACAGTGCTAGAATTTGGGCAAAGCAGCCCACAGTTTGGTGGTCACTACCGTGCTTTTGGGAAAGGGTTGTGGCATTGGGGTGATGACAAACAGTCAGAACTCACATCTCGCCTGAACGTTAGGCTGACTGGGGCAGGGTGACTTTTGGTGAGGTTTGTCACGCGTTTGAGCATTCTGGAAGAGTGATTTGCAAGACTTACCTGGGCTGGTGGGATATTACATGTGAGGAAGGGACATGGCATAATCATCACCGGGGCTTTTGGAGAGGCACATTTTTCTTTAGAGGGCAGATAATACTGGGTGCACCTAACTCCAGAGTTCTAAGGCCTGAAAACAGCGTGTTATCAACCTGTGAATGCCAGCTTGGGAGGTGCTCAAATTGACTGATAACCTGCGTTAAACCTGTGCTAAAACTTTGTGTACTGTTATGGTAAAACATTGCTACAGTGGGAAGCCTTGGGCTGGGGAGCTACTTCGGGTAACAAATAAGATGAGGTCTAGGGATTCCTCATTGTTAGAAGAGTGACATGTGCCTGAGCGTGGTTATGTGTGTGTTCTTTGAGATTATAAAACTCAACTGTCTGCTTCTGAGAAAAGGGATCACAGGAGGGAACTTGTATTGAACTGCTGTGGCAGGGAGCTGCAAAGACTGTTCATCATGTGTGTCAGATACTGAGCAATTGTGCAAGGTTGTTGTGAAGCACTTCAGAGACCATATGGATCTATGCATTGTTCAGCAGCTGCAATTGGGTCGTCGTCAAATGGCACTATATTGTGAGTAGGATCGGTGTTGACAAGAGATAAAGGGCTGTTGCTTTTGCTATTTTGATCTTGAATGAGGTTATTGTATAATAATATGCTATTATATAAAGATAAGGAAGATAGATGGGCAAATCCTCCAGGCACAGAAACACAAGAAGGGGCGTTTGGCTGTGTGAAATGATGTTGTAGGTTGTGTATGCATACATGCTGCTTTCTCTGCGATAAGGCGTGAAGGCTTGTGCACAGGCTGCTCTTTCTGTACCCTACATAATTGAAAACTGCCCTTAGAACAGTCTGCTTCTGTTTTCTTGGTGCTGGAATTCGGCTCTAGACATGGAGTTACATCTAAGCGACGTGAAGCTGTACGGTAAAGAGTTGTGGGCCAGGCACTAAATGCAGAGACTGAGCATCTCTGTTTTCTCTTCAGGCTGCAGATCTTTGTGACAGAGTGTTGGCAGCAGCACCTAGTTGGTCTCGGAGCGAGCTGAGGAGTGGTGTAGGCATCTGGAAATGCCAGTGTTAAGCAGAAGCGACAGCCAGGCACACATCCATGTCGGGGATGTTTTGCTCTGTTGTGCTGCCTGGTGTAGTGGTGTAGCGGGAGTGTATTTACGGGGAGAGAAGTGCTTTCAGACGCCCGGTGATCTGAGGCTTTGAAGTGTTCAGAGGCTGTAGCAGCAGGTAGTTCTCCGGGGACGCAGCTGGGTGCTCTGCAGGTGGCTTCACAACAGCCTTGTGCATGATACATAATAGCTGAGCCTTTTCTGCTCATGCTGGGTAGTATATTAGTTGTGAGGTAGAGTTCCCCGAGGGCTTGAATTGCTTTATTAGTCCTGAGGAATTTTCTGGTTTGATGGACTTTTCTTTTTGGAGTCAAAACATATTATTGACCGATGATTTAATAAATTGATACAGTTAAAATTGATTATGTTTTTCCTTTTGGGAAGCGTGTGTTCTTCACAAACACTGAAAAAGAATTCACACTTCTTGATTGCTTTCTTTTAGTATCAGGAGGTATATGTGTTATATACACCCTGTAGGGGTATTATACAACCACTGTATTTGCAGTGTAAGGTGTATATAATAGCCTCGGGGAACAGAAAGTTTTCCTACTCAAGTCTTAGAAGTCACCTTTCCAGCACCAGTCCTGGGGTAGAGCTTCGCCTGTTGTGCTGTGAATTAACACCTGGTTAGTGGTGTGGGATTACGTTTTGCTTTTTGCCTGTAAGTAGATAACTGCAAAGGGAAAATCGAGGCACGCAGTAGGAGTATGGTCCTCCTCACATTGTTCCCAGGGATGAGAACCTCTTAGAACATACAAACACCTAGGCCATCTGAAAGGATCCTAACCACAAAAGAATCAGAATGGTCTTGGTGTATCTCCTGGAGTGGTGATGCCACTGAGGCTACTGTGTTCACCCTTGACTTGCACAATCATGTAACAGTCACTTGGTAAGACACCTTTTATCTCCGATGGCTGATGGTGGTAGTGATGCATGTCTTGGATGTGTTTGTTTAGCTTTGTGCTTTGGAGTTGTGTGTTCTTTGTGTTCACTGTTACTCGTGTGGCTTTTGGTAGTATGGGCTCTCTTAATAGCTCATTAATTTTTCCACCTGCTGTAGAACTCACCTCTCCCATGAAGTATATAATGTTATATTACAGAAGTTTTATGTTTTCCAGATCCCAGTGATTCAGGCTTCCTTTTTTTTTTTTTTTTTTTGTTATTTTACCAAAACTGGGTTTAACTCTGTCCTGATCCTTAGTTGTTTTCCTAGTCTTAGTGATCCTAATCCAGTTTGTGACTAAGGTTAGTATTCAGAAAACTGTTGATTTGGATACTTAGTGCAAGAGGATAGTTTTGGTGAAAAGTGTCTGGAGTCTGTCTAAAATAACTCCGTTAGGTTTGTGTGCTTTTATAATAGAGAAAAGCTGTTTTGGTTCCCGTGTTTCTTTTGACCACGGTGGATTGTTCCTTCTGTATAATCCTGGAATGGTTCTTACTTGATGTATTTAGATGTAAAAATCAGATCATTCATCACTGAAGTAGCTGTAATTGCCTATGAACTTTTTCTTTAAGTGAGGTCCGTCTTCTGGATTAGGTATGAAAATATGGAAAGGATGCTTGAAAGAAGTAACATCCTTCATTTTCCTCCTGCACTTGTATTGACAGAGTGGGCGAACTGCTTATTAATGAAAGCAGCTTTGGGTAATGCAGCGACCTGGTCTTGGCACCTTTGAAGGCAGTGGTATTTTGCCATTGGCTTTAATGGAAGCAGAGTTGAAACCCGGAGATTTTGGAAGCAGTTAAATTCATACTGTTATGGGCTGGATATTTTACTGTCAATGCACTGGCTTTCCCTTTTGTGGCTAAGTGGTGGTGGTTGTTCAAATCTGCAAATGCAGGCCTTAGAGTTGGGTTTTGTTTGTTCAGTGAGTAAATGTTTTCCCTATTGAAGTGAAGCCCTTGCCAAAGGTCATCTGTTAGCTACAGTTACAGATCCTAGTGGGTAGTAAAACCTCAGTCCGGTGAGAAATTCTTCCACCTTTTTCTCATTGTATTGTGGACAGTCAGTTTACACTGCTCTGAAAAATACAAGAGTCTCTTCAGTAACTTAGTAAAAACATTATCTGTTTCCACTATGCCTTCAGCAATTTTTAGGTGCAAGGAAACAGCCATTACAGAACTCTATAAGAAACTATTTCTTCCCCTATTCGTTGTAGGGTGTTAGCATGGAAAAAACCTCATTATAACATATCCTGAGGAAGGCTGGTTCTGCTCGACTTGTGTCTTATGCATGGAGATTTTATGTAGTGTGCTTTCATATAGCACTTTTAAAACATAGTTTAAAATTAAGATTTTGTTGTTTTGGTTAAAAAGTTGACCTTTCCTGTTGCATGGAATAGTTAGTTCCTCCAGTGGCCTAATCCTTGTGGATGTGGACTGTGTCTAAAATCAGAAGTGCATATTGAAGACATCGTTTTCATGCATAGCATCTGCGGGTGACACAGTAAAGAAATGGAGATGGAAAACATGGTGTAAGGGATTATTTTACTCCTTTGTAGCTTCTCTGTGGCATGAGAGAGACTTGGAAGTCCATCTTTTATTAGCCACATTAAAGAAACCTACATGCTTACTTACTTGGTTTCAGTTGAGGGTAAGTTGTCATCAGAGCTGAATTAAAGCACGTGGGTAAAGATCCAGAAATACATCATACCACTCCGCTCTAATTTTGCCAGGTGCATGCATTACTTGGAAGCAACCGTGTTAAAGCCTCCAGCCCCACCAGAGTCAGAATCAAACACCACTTTTGCCCGTACAGCTTATTTCGGATGTGGGCTCCCTCCCCCAAGTCCAGCAGTATACAGAATACTCAGATCCACAAATTAATTAGAAATTTCCAAGTGCCTGACTTGCTGGAGCTGTGCTCTAACTAGCCAAGTATCTCAGTGGTCGATCAGATATTAATAGCTTGCCAATGAAAAATATCAGAACCCACAAGAACCGAAATCCTAATCCGTGTGGGTATGTCTGTGGTCATTGTCTCCTAGTGAGTGTTCATTAAAGAAATCACATCTGTCTGAATGTGAAAATGTTAATAATTATATTGTTATATTGCAGAAAAAAATGCGGTTTTCTGTTGTGAATTTTAGCTGTGTATCTGACACTTTTTGAGTGATTTCACTTTTTCCCCTCTGCTTTAATTTTGACCATTAAGTATCTTCTGCGTTGTTCATTGCTGTGTTAGAATGATTTTTACTGGGGCAGAGTCTTTAATGTAATAAGTGAAGAGAGAAGACAAAAGTGTAACTACAACATAGTTGATTCTTCTTAGGACTTGTTACTCAGTTGTATCTTTCCAATGAGAGTTTGGAAAGTCACATCACTGGGAAAATTATTCTTGGTTTTAATAGAGAAAGCCCATTCTCTGCAATCTGGTTTTGAACCGTGCTTTCTGGTCCTCAAGAGGTTTCTGCTGGGTGATGTGAGGCCATGTTGCTCTTACAGACTGTAGCCTTACTCTTTTTTTCTCCTGGCATCTATGTGCACAGGCAGTGAAGAAATGAGCAGTGTGGGAAGGCCTTTGCGTTGCTTCTGGTTTATTTGTCTACAATTAATGCCCAGAGTTGCAAAATCTGTGTTCATCCTTCAGATTTCAGCATGTAGGTCGTAGCTCCACTGTCATATAGACCTTATTACAAGTCCTTCATCTCTCCCGCTCATAAGAATTTATTGGCTTTTTTTTTTTCCTTGCTACTGTGTAGCTGGCAGTGGAAAATACCTGTCGTGCCTGTAAGTCTTACTGAATTAAAATCAGTTGATTTGCACAGGTATAATGTACTCTGGTGTCAAAGCACTGCTTCGTCAGTGGAGTGTAGCTTCTTTCTCGTTCTCCTTTTCTCTTGTTACGCTATTTCTGGAAGCTGACAGAGACTCTGTCAAAAGATTTCAAGGCAAAAAGGTATAATTTGTTTGGAATGTAATGAATAATTATGCAGACAAAATTGGTACAACCACACTGAGAGATACTCTCAGGAGAAGAGACAACAGCTTGTTTTGTGGGCCCTACTGTGTGTGCAGGGCAGTGTGCTTAATTTGGAAGAGGCTCGCTCTGGTAAAAATTGGGTAACTGATACAGGTGTTTAGGACATCAATATGTTAGCTTCAAAGAGTACGTCTCAGGCTGCCAGCAGACCTCCTGGTCAGTTATTAATCTGCAGCAAGTGCCTTATTGATGCTCAGGAGGAGGCATGTTATGAGGCAGCTTTCTTTCAATGCTGAGTGGAAGCTGGTAAGTGCAGTGCAGCCAATACAAGCATGTATCAGTAAAGAAATTATAAACAACCAGAAGAGTGATCACAGAAGTTTCCAACTGAGTAACTTTTGATTTTCTGGCTCAGTTTGAAACAAGTGTTATAGGAGTTTGTTGTAGGAGCCTGACTCTGGCTTGCCTTACTCATATAGTCCCGCTGAAGTCAAATGGCCTTCTCGAGTGTGTGGGGAGAGCAAAGGCTTTTATTGATAGATGGCAGCAGTGTCTGCAAATGATTATTTCTGTGTCCTAGGTCTGTCCACCTGGTCCCAGCATGCCAGATCTCGACAGCGGAGGACTTCGTGTTCCAGACATGAAGATCGGAAACCTTCTGAGGTATGTCTGGAATTTGATTTGCATTTTGTTACATCTATCAAATGCAAAGCTATGTAGATGTTCTGGTAATGGATCCATTTCTTCTGATTTAAATTTTCTTTTCTTTTTGCTACACTTCAGCTGGCACCAGTGCCCCACCCCCTTTTTTTGGCCAGGAGATTAGGGAGTTCAGCTGTTGGCACAGCCGCTGCCAGCACCAGTGTCTACCCGTGAATTCTGTTATAGGCTGATGCCCATTCAGCATAGCTGCTGAGTCTTTCTCCTTGTACTTTAGGTCTCAGAGTTTATTTGTAGCTTGATTTGTGAAGAGTGAACATTTCTATTAGGTGCATTTATTTCATAGCTGATACTGTGTTTTGGTGTGTGATGTTTGTTAAAGTGCTTGTCAGACTAGAAATCTGCTTCCTGACACTTCTGTCTTGTGTAGTGCTTTGAGGAAATTCTATCAAGGGAGGCATAAATCTTTGAACTTTCCAGGATGGATCAACTGTTAGTAACACATAAATGTGATCCAGTTCTTTGGAAATATTCTTGCTGAATCTCGCTATCTTCAGGCAAATACTACACTGCCAACTTGGTAGAGCTGCAGAGAAAGGATTCGCTTTGGGAGATGGAATTTATTCATTTAACGTACTTGCCCAGTATGTGTATTCTGGTGCATTAGTGAGTGACTGATGTTGAGAAAAAAGCCATGCTTTATTTATCTCCCCAGTGACAGTATACCTAGGTCCCAGAGAAGAGTTTTCACAAGAAGAATCCCATTCATTGTTCAGTGTGAACTACACATAGTACTGGTGGTTTCTAATCTTCTTTTTTGATTGTTGGCCATTAAAGAGCTTTTTCTTTCTTTCTTTTTTTGTGAATGTGGAGGCCCCATGTGAATTTATTCTAACTGGTGATAGATTTGCTGTCTTAGTTATCTTTTGTACATCCCTTAGAAGTAGCCCCTTAGACCCAGTTTTGAGAACTAGCTCATGAAAGGCTATCAAGAAATAATCTGATATAATTATCAATCTTGCTGTTTTACATGTGCTTCTGTTTTCTCCTCTCCCTTGCCTTGCATTTCTTGTCAGACTTCACTGTTTTGTGCGTTTCTCTCTTGTTTTCTCTGCCTGGATGGACTTCTCATATACTTCCCTTTAGCTGTTTCACAGTCTTTCCCCCTTCTCCCTCCCTCCCTCCCTCCGTTTGTATTGTCTTTGCTCACCCCAGCACACACTATTCTGGTGACAAGTGTGCTGGCAGAAAAGTGACACTCACTAAACTCCCCGGGTGAAATCCTGGTCTCATTGAAGTTGGTGGCAAAATTCCCATTGACTTCAGCGTGGCCAAGGTTTCACCCTTTAGCTTTGAAGTGTTCAGTGCTTCTGAGAGCCAACATTTCTGTAAGCTCTGCTTTGCTCCGGGCAGTCTGATTGCATCAGAAATTAGAGCAGAAAGAATGGTGTCACAGGGCCACTGGCCTGGGAAGGAGTTTCTTGGCTGTCAGCTGCTTGAGCTTTGCTCCTGAGGGAGTTCTGCAACAAATTTATCTGAAGGCCTGAGTTACTTTGGCTCTCAGATTGAGCAAGTTGTGTGTCCCATTTTATATTTTCAGTCTTCTTTTCATTTGACATTTGATTGCTTTAATTCAGATCACTTAGAAGTGCAGAATCCCCCGGCCAGCTGTGCTTGTTTGTTTTGTGAGCCAGTTTACTTTGTGGCTTATTTTTCATTCCTTGATTGGAGCCTCAAAGGACTTTTAATTGGATTGTTTAAAACTTTTCATTATATTTCATTACCTGCATTCACCCTTTCCTTCATATGGTAATATTATTCTTTATTTTTAAATGTTGGCAGTTTTTCTGAACATGTCAAGACAAGCATTAAGAAAAATGTCGTCATTTTATGCTATTTTTATGACAAAAGCAGAGTGGAAACAGAACCATACTGAGACAGAAGCGGGCTAGTATGTGTGTGCTGGGAGGGAGGAGAGGTTTGGAGGTGTGCAGTGTGGTAAGGCAAACCACACTTGGATGTATTCTCAGAAGTATAATTAACCATCAGGTTCACTGTTTCCCTAAAATACTTCCCTGAAATCGCAGGGAATCTCTTGGGATTTCAGGTGTGTGACTAGCGTATGCCAGAAATTGCTGTCCTGGGGAGGCCTGTCTCATTAGCACTCTCTAGAGATAAGGCTCTTCCTCTGCAGTACCCAGCAGCTGGCTGGAGCTATAGTAAACCAGCGTAGCTGTTGGTTTGGGACTGGGAGGGCGTGTCTCTTTGCCCCCTTAGCAGCCCAGGAAGAGAATCCCAGAGCGCTGCCCTGATAACCTCTCTTTTCCTGCATAACTGTGCACTGTGGAGCTGGGTGGATGTTGATGCTGTCCACCACCAACTGAGGAGTCTGCAGGGGGACTTTTCTTAAGATACGACCTATCTTCTTCT
This sequence comes from Eurystomus glaucurus suahelicus, assembly GCA_032159205.1. Classification (NCBI taxonomy): domain Eukaryota; kingdom Metazoa; phylum Chordata; class Aves; order Coraciiformes; family Coraciidae; genus Eurystomus; species Eurystomus glaucurus. The sequence goes on along the minus strand of JAVFHW010072255.1, from coordinate 1,596 downwards.
TGTCCTGGTGGTGCTTATTTTCTGTCACCTGGTTGCCTTTTGACCATTTACCTTTGAACGTGGCATTGAGTAGTTAAAATGTTGTGGTTGTGGAGGTGAGGAGAGCTGAGTGCCGTTGCTGTAGTTCTGCAGCGTTACCTTACAGGCAGAGCTGGAAGAGGTGTAGACAAGTGCAGGCTTGTAGTCCTGGTGCCTGTGGTGGCACCCTTTGCTTTCTGCAGTGCTGATGAGCAGTGGCCAGCCCGGCTGAAGCTGTACAACAGTACCACAGGGTGCCTGCTACAAGAGAAACCCCTTCTTTATTTCATTCTGTGCCTGTTGAAGATGGCATTGCCGTGTGTTCATGGCTGCTAACCCAAAAGCTGCCAAACATCCTGCTTTAGATGGGGATGCCTTTGCAAAAGCAAAGTAAAATTACAGCTGTGCTGCAGAGGTGTCAGTAGCTGATGGAGTAACAAGCACCTGTGCTGAAAAGGGAGCTGCTACCAGAATTCCAGTTTGGGTCTCACTTTGTTTGATCTTTCGGGTTATTATTTGAAATACTTGCACTAAGAGTCATCTCCTTAGAATTTCCTCTTGCGGCTGGTCGTAGTAGAGTCACGCCTCGATTTCTACCACAGGGAATTTCTAGAATGTCTTTGGATTAGTCAGAGCTCCAATAATTAAGAAAAAACCTTGGAGCAAAAATGAGTCTTCCTTGTGCTGCTGTTGCAAGACTTAAAGCTCCTGCAGCTTTTATTGCAGCCAAGATGGAGGTAAAAGTGGGTAGCACCTTTTAGCGTCATGTCTCCAGCGCAGGAGGAGCGCCAGGGCTTGTAGTGGAGATAGCTGGAAGTTGTTCTATCAGTGTTTGCACCTTCAGCCACCCCTTTCCCTGCGATGAAGCTAAACTTCTGCCCTGCAGTGGGCCGGGTTGGTTCGCTGTTGTTACAGTGACCTTGTTACACACTGTGCTCCATGGTTACCCTGAAGCTGTGAATCGTAGAGTGTAAATATCAAATGTCAGTGTCTCTATTTTTCTCTCTTGGTCACTCTCTTTGCAGGTGTTCAGAACGGACCTGATCACTGCCATGAAGTTACATGACTCCTTCCAGCTGAACCCTGATGAATACTATGTGCTGGCAGATCCCTGGAGGCAGGAGTGGGAAAAGGGAGTTCAGGTGCCAGTTAGCCCAGGGACCATCCCAGAACCAGTAGCCAGGTATAGTTTGGAGGAATGCAAACAAATACACATACGTTTATGCTGGCAGCTTGTGTCTACATTGCCTTGGCTTCTTGAGCTTTATTCCACAGTGTCTAGCTAGAGAGGTCTTGGTTCTCCGAGATGAAGAGCAACCTGCCTCAGGTTTTTGAATGAGTGGAGAGGTCAAGAGTCAGGCGTATTCTGCCTGTGTGCTGAAATATGAATGTCAGAGAACCATTTTTGGCATTACGTTAGGATGGAGTGTTATGACAGAACCTTTAAAAATAGCTTCTATTTTTAAGCCCAGACTTGACCTCACTCAGCATAGCTGTGAGAGCCCTGGTCTGACTCTTCGTGTGCTTAGTTCCAAGCCATAGGTTCCTTTCAAGGAACAGTTAGACAAGCCAGATAGA
>JAVFHW010072252.1:103279-173707 GCA_032159205.1 Eurystomus glaucurus suahelicus | reverse complement strand
CTTAAGTACCCAGCCATTTGTATCCTAGTAACTTATGGGACAAAATTCTACAGGTGAAAAGGAGCAAACAGAAAACAAATCTAACCCCCAACACTGATATAGTAGAAATAATGTCTGAATCTTGTGTCCAGTCTCCATACATGAAAAGACAAGAGTGCTAATGAAATTTGAAGGAGAATTCCTGTAATCCCTACATGTGTGAGCAGGAGCAAAGTAAATAACTCAGGTGGAAAACATGGAAATGCTGAATGATCTGACAAGTCTACAGAATGTCTATGATCAGATAGAACAATCAAGTTCAATACAACAAACAGAGTCTGTTCTTCTGAAGGTAAGTTTAAAGGGTGTTGTTTCTGCCCTTTTCATAGGTACTAATTTGTGATTCACTTTGATTTTTCAGAGGAGATGGATGTCCCTACACACCTATAGTATGTCTTTTTTAGACATAAGTGTCTCACTGATTCCAACTACTGTCTAGAATTGAGCCTAGACTTGAGCTCACAAGAACAGATGCTTCAAACACCAGTGATTTTCTTCAAGTGTCTTATTTTGACATGGTTAGCAGAGGCATACAAATTCTCTATGCGTAGCTTATGATATTTATCCTTGTAACCTTAAATGAGTTCTAATGTGTTGTGTTTCTAAGATCTAATCAAGGATCAGTTTTGCTGATAAACTTACTCTGGGTTCCCATTCAAGATGGACACTAGGCATACAGCCCTACATCTGTTTTGAGTGCTTTGTGTTTGTCACTCAGTCTTCTGCAACTGGAGCTATAGCTGTGGCTTCATCACCCTTTGTTGAACTCTTTCCACATGTTTGTTAGGACTGCTTTGTAAAGCTTGTCAAGGCAATTAGAGTGAAAGCTCAATTAAAAACTACAAATGCTTGTAAGAGACAGAATTTTAGCAATTTCTTTTCAAACAAGAAGAATGCTGAATCTTATTTGAAAATGGTGATTATAACAATATCACCTGCTGGGTAATTTGCAGCAATCATGTTTATTGATTTCCATTACTTCTCCTGGAAGCTGAGTCTTTCTCTTATCTCAGAGGGATACGTAATTTTGTATTTTATTACAAATTTTATATGAACTTTGAAATATCTTCTGAAGACCTTTCACAACAATATGTGGGGTTTTTTTGCATACAGAACATTTTCAGTTGATGTATCTCAAAACACTGATAAAAACTTACCAATTGAAACTCACAAAACTTAATAAATATGAACTCTTTTTTGCAGTAGAGGAGAGAATTTTATTAGACTCCTATAATATTTCACAAAAATCCTAAACATCAGTTCTCAGTCTCATTTTTTACTCTTTAACTATTCTCCCCCATTGTGATCACTATGCCATTTCACATGCTATTCACCTTCTTAATAACATTTTAATTTTCATCCTTCTGAAATGCTGTATTACTAGCAGAAAACAAGGTATGTCAGAATAAAAAAAAAAAAAAAAAGAAAGAAAGAAAAAACAAGATACTAGAAAGTCTCTTAAGACAACTGAAAGGTCATCATCATCATTTTGGAGAGATAAGCCACTCTTTTGGTTTCCTCATACTCATCCGCAAGAAATAGCCTCTTTACAGAAAACACAGGTTCCCACAGTTGCTCATTCATTCTGAAAAGGTCTCTTCTCCAGTCAAAACATGATCCAACAGTTAAAGTTTTTTACACCAGAAACAACTGTAAATACCTTATTTGATCTCTGTAAAGATGCATCTCTTTGCAGTACTAGACTGCCAAAGGTAACAGTATTTGGTCTATTCTGTAGAAAAGTGTTGTCTCACATTGACAAAGTCCTTTCCAGTTCAGTGTGTAAAATCACTAACCTTCACATTCTTAAGAGATTTAAAGTTGATAAGGCTTGTTAGTTTTAGACTTGTTCAGTTTATCATCTTGCTTTCCCTCCTGAATTAAAGGACCCAAGCTCATAGATCATGCTTCCATGTAATTTGCATGAAAGAAATCTTTTTTCACACAAGAGAAGTCAGTTTCTGGTCCAATTAGTGATTAACGCTGGCTCTAAAAAGAAGAGGTAGAGCTTTACAATCACTTTCTAAAATTACAGTGCCACTCATAAGATATAGATGTCCCTTCTGGTAATTAGTTTTACACCCTGAAGCAAGAAGCTTGATTATCCCTACATAATTGTTAACTATGTATATAAATGTAACTAATGGCCTGAATGTTATTCACCATTAAACAACGTTTAATTGGTTGGCAATGTTGTAAGCCAATGGTCTCCACAGGCTGATTGCAAGTAACATAACATAGAATAATTTAAGTTACAAAAGAGCCCTAAGATCATCAAGTCCAACTATTAACCTAACACTGTCTACCACTCAACTGTGTTTCTAAGCACCACATCTATACATCTTTTAAATACCTCCAGGGATGATGACTCCACCACTTCACCGGGCAGTGTGTTCCAATGCTTCACAACACTTCAGGTGAAGATACTTTTCCTAACAGAAAATCTAAAACTCCCTTGGCACAACTTGAGGCTACTTGAGAGAAGGGACCAAACCCCATCTCCTACAACCTCCTTTCAGGTAGTTGTAGAGAGCAATAATGTCTCCCTTCAACCTCCTTTTCTCCAGACTAAACAACCCCTTGTTCACTCCTCATATGGCTTGTTCTCTAGATCTATCATCAGCTTCATTGCTCTTCTTTGGACACATAAAGCATTTTGTTTGACATCAGCAAGTGCATCTTTCTTCTTAAATAAATATAAGAGTATAAATCACCTTTATCACTGTGGGTATAATAATATCTAACTTAGCGATAAGCAAAAACAGACTAATCATAACTGCACTCATTAATGTTAATGTCTCAGAGGGGATTCTTCTGAGTGCTGCTTTTTGTGGAAATCTTACTTCAGACCACGTTTGCAAGTGGTCATTAGAAAAATCTATGTATGTGACAATAGCTAGGTAATGGGAATACTTAGACTGTAAATAGGCAGATCTGAAGAAATTGTCTGTCACCCACTGCTTTTAAGTCCAATATGTAGGCACCTGCATGAGATCCACACTCTACACCTGCAGCACCTAGTGAAACTTGTAAATAGGCTGTTGTATGCCAATGGACATCATCTAGATGTTCACATTAGTAATGCAACCAAAACCAAAATTTATCAAACTTCTCAAACAAGATAGGGTTTGGAAAGTATTAGGAACCAACAGGGGAAAACACCTATGAAATGCCTCAGATGAATGCCCCTTTTTATGACAAGATGACTTGCCTAGTGGATGAGGGAAAGGCTGTGGATGTTTTCTACCTAGACTCCAGTAAAGACTTTGACACTGTTTCCTACAGCAATCTCATTTGAAAAACGGCTACTCGTGGTTTGGACGGGCATACACTCTGCTGAGTAAAACACTGGCTGGATGGCCGGGCCCAGAGAGTGGTGGTGAATGGAGTTAAATCTAGCTAGCAGCCAGTCATAGGTGATGTTCTCCAGGGATCAGTACTGGGGCCAGTTCTGTTAATATCTTTACCAGTGATCTTGACAAGGAGATAGAGTGCACCTTCAGTAAGCTTGCAGATGACACCACATTGGGTGAGAGTGCTGATGTGCTTGAGGGTAGGGAGGCCCTTCAGAGGGACCTGGACAGGTTGAATCAATGGGCTGAGGTCAATTGCATGAGCTTCAACAATGCCACATGCCAGGTCCTGCACTTGAGCCACAACAACCCCATGCGATGCTACAGGCTTGGAGAGGAGTGGCTCAAAAGCTGCTTGGTAGAAAGGGGCCAGGGGTACTGTTAGACAAACAACTGAATATGAGCCAACAGTGTACCCAGGTAGCCAAGAAGGCCAATGGCATCCTGGTTTGTATCAGAAATGGTATGACCAGCAGGACTAGAGAAGTGATTGTCCCACTGTACTCGGCACTGGTGAGGACACAACTTGAGTACTGTGTTGAGTTTTTGTCACTACAGTATAAGAAAGACATTGGGGTGCTGGAGTGGGTCCAAAAGTCCACCAGCCAAAGCTGGTGAAGGGCCTGGAGAACAAGTTTTATAAGGAGTGGGTGAGGGACTTTGAGTTGTTTAGCTTGAAGAAGAGGAGGCTGAAAGGAGACCTTATCAGTCTCTACAACTACATTAAAGGAGGCTATAGAGAGGTGGGTGTTGGTCTCTTCTCACAAGTAACAAGTGATAGAAGAAGAGGAAACAGCCTCAAGTTGCAGCAGGAGAGATTTAGGTTGGACATTAGGAAGAATTTTTTCACTGAGAGGGTTATCAAAGACTGCAGCAGGCTGTTCAGGGAAGTGGTTGAACCACCATCCCTAGATGTGTTTAAAAGCCGTGCAGATGTGATGCTTAGGGACTTGGTAGAGTACGGTTGTGGTTGGACTGGATGATCTTGAAGGTCTCTTTCAACCTAGATAATTCTATGATTCTATCAATTACAGTGTGTTCCTCTAGAAAGGTGACACACAGTAGCCCAGCTGAAGTGCCTCTACAACAATGCATACAGCATCAGTAACAAGCAGAAGTGTCTGGATGCCACTGTGCAACTAGAAAGCTATGATCTAATTGCTGTCACTGAAACATGGTGGAATGAATCACAGAACTGAAACAAAATAATCATAATCATAAGTTGTAATTTGAAGGAAAATAACAAAGAGGGATAAATAAAACCCAAGAAAGACCAGTCATGCAGAGTCACGATTTCCATATGAAAACCACCAATTGGTGTCTCTCAGGGATCCACAGTGGGAGCAACCCTATTTAGTATCTTCATTATTGACATAGTGTCATGTTTTAGATCCAACTGGGAGCTGAGCACCACACAGCTGCTCGTTCACGTATGCTCTGCCCCTGGTGGGATGGGAAGGAGAATAGGGAGAAAAAAGGCAAAAATTAATGGGTTGAGATAAGGATAATTTAACAGAACCACGCAAGAGGAAACAGTGGTAATAACAATTATAGTAATGAAATAATACATAAAGCAAGTGATACAAAATGCAGCGAACTGCCTAGCTCTGCACCACCAGTCCTGCACCAGAGGTCTGTATGCCCGGCCTGCCCACCCTCCTTCCCGTCCCCCCTTCTGGCAAAAGCTAACCCTATCCTAGCCAAACCCAGGACACATAGATAGTGGAATTGACTACATCCCCAACTGCTTCACAGATGACACCAAACTGAGCAGTGCAGTTGATACTCTGGTAGGACAGCATTCCATCCAGAGGAACTTTGGCAGGCTTGAGGAGTGGGTCTATGCAAACCTCCAGAACTTCAACAAGATAAAGTGCAAGGTCCTGTACTTGGGTTGGTGCAATCCTCAGTATCACTACAGACAGAGGGATGAACTGATTGAGAGAAGCTCTGTGGAGAAGACTTGGAGGTACTGGTAGATGAAAAATTCGATGTGAACTGGCAATGTGCACTTGCACCCCAGAAAGCCAATCGTATCCCAGGCTGCATAAAAAGAAGCATGGCCAGCAGGTTGAGGGAGCTGATTCTGCCCCTCTACTCTGCTCTTAGGAGACCTCACCTTGAGTACTGACTGCATCCAGCTCTGGAGTTCTCAGCACAGGAAAGACCTTCTTGAGTGGGTCCAGAGGAGAGCCACAAAAATGGTCAGAGGACTGGAACACCTCTCCTGTGAAGAAAGGCGGGGAGAGCTGGGGTTGTTCAGCCTGTAGAAAAGAAGGCAATGGGGAGAACTTACTGTAGCCCCTCAGTTCTTAAAGGGAGATTATAAAAGACATAGAGAGGCTTTTTAACAGGGCCTATTGTGACATGACAAAGCGTAATGGTTTTAAGGTAAAAGAGGATAGATTTAGGTTGGATATAAGGAAGAAGTTTTCTTTCTGATGAGGGTGGTGAGACACTGGAACGGGTTGCCCAAAGAAGTTGTGGATGTCCAATCATTGGAAATGTTCAAAGTCAGGTTGAGCAATCTGATCTAGTTAAAGATGTGTTTGTCATTGGCAGGGGGGTTGGAACCAGATAATCTTTAAAGGTCTCTTCTAACCAAACCATTCAATGGTTGATTTGGTGATTTATTACCCTTTTTCTCTTGTGCCCAATTCAAGATACAGCTTCAAAACAAGCATAGTGAATTGGGTTAAGGAAATCAAACAGCAAGAGAGAAATTGTTTTTGGCTGCATATACTGCATCAAGTATATTAGTGTCTGGGGCAAGCAAATTAATATGATCATCATAATGGTGGCAATGTGTAATGTGGGTAATTTGTATTCATTGTGGGGAAAGCTTATTTTTAAGATGGCAAATTCTCATCAGAGCTCTGTTTGAGGAAGAGCAAATCGTTTAATAGGAGTAACTTTAGATATGTAAATGCCATGTTGCTTCTAGTATGTGTTATATTGGTCAAGAAGTTTGCAAAACTGTTTTAAATTATCTAATGCTGGATATTGATCAGCTGCAGAAGTCTTTCAAAGACTGCTGAAAATATGTAGCATTGCTCTAAGCAGGTGTTATGGAAACCAAGAGGGAAACCTTGGTTATTTGGCATCAGAAGAGTAGTTATCCAGTGACCTGGTATTTGAAACTAGTTTGTTTGTTCTTGTTCTAATTTTTTTGGCTGATATACATTTATTAGTAATAACTCAGTTTAATAATGTATTTTCATAGAGGGACATAAAGTAGCTAGACTTTCCAAGTCTTTATAAAAACAGGATCCAGTTAGGATTGCTTTGCAATTACATGAAAAATGGTTGAGTTTTGAAGCTTTCTTTCAGACAGGAAGAGTATACTGACTGTAGATTCATCTGCTTTGTTTGTATTTTCTAACTTTATTTTAGTTTTCAAAGAAAAAAAAAGAAGAAAAAAACCAACCCTGAGTAGGAAAGTTGCATGCTTTAGTTTATCAAGGCTTTGTCACTTCATCAAAGTGTGGGTTAATTCCTCAGTTCTGATACTACATACAAACCTACCTGATGTCATTGAAACAACTTGCCTTGTATCCAGGGAAGGGGGAGTGACTATCCATCCTTTTAAATATAAGTTATTTGCTAATTTTTGATTGTAAATCACTGGAAAAAGTCCTCTGAATCCATACCTTTAAGATAGCACTCTTCCTGAAATTTCATAGAACAGCCAAAGTACACTCCTGCAATGCAAATGGAAGGTTGTTTTTACCTAATATTGATGACAGTTTATTTCAATGAGCCATTGTGTAGCATGGAATTTAATTTTTACACTAATAGCTCAAGTAAATACCCTTAGATCTAGGATAAACAATGTTGAATTTTAGTTTGCCTATAGATTTTCAACATTTAGTAGTTCTTGCTTCACTACCTTGACATAATTTCAAAAAAAAAATCTGAGTTTTATAGATACGGTTAACTTCTTACCCTTAGCAAATTAAATTAGGCTTCTGGCATGTGATGAAAACTTTGTTTCACCTAATTAAGAATCTAATGGGTATGGATGAATTTAAGCTACTCATAGAAATACTGTTTTTCAAAGCTTTTCTGATTAGCATCCATTCAAATGGAGAATAAACCACACTGCATTTACATATACATAAGCTTTTGAAAGAAAGCTTAAAATAAGATTCTGATCTCTCCAGAAGGTTTCACCTCAAATTGTTTTTTCCTCTGTTGATAACCATAATTATTATCAAAATACTCTGGATACTTTTCATCATGTTTCATACAATTGTCTCTTATTTCCCTGGGCTTTTCTGTATAACACTATGTACATTCACTCGGAAGCTATGGTCTTCAGAAGCTTTACTGTTACTCTGATCAAACTAGTATGTCAATGTTTTACCTCTAGAATGTGTACCTGGAAACCAGATATAGCTTCTTTACCATCAAAATGTCAAGCCACCAGGGAAAGGGGTAGATAAAATTTTGGACTTTTTTGAAATTACTAAAAGCTTTATACCTTTGACCCTGTTCCATTTGATAGTATTCCTCTATTAAATTTTCTTCTTAGCAGTATTGCAAAAGCATGAGATGGGCACTTTTTATTCTTTTTACTCATTATTACAGATCAATAAAGCCCTGGACTCTATCTTGTCTTTTGGTTTAGGAAAAAGGAAGAAATTCTTGTAAAGTAAAAAGTAAAAAATTATACCCTAGAAATCTTCTCATTTTGAGGAAACCTACAGGCTTTTAGACAAAGGATTTTAAATTAAGAGATTGTGTCAGGAGAAAGTTCACAGGTGGTTTTTCACACCACACAGCTTGATCACAGTCCCATTACTAAGAGCTCATGTGGTTATCTACACTTGTTTCCTCCAACTCCACATTAAAAAAAAAAAAAAAAGCTCTCGTACAGCAAAAACCTGATTTGACCTTACCTTTTTGGAGCTTGCACTAGCTTTTTTTCCTTCAAAACATTTTGTTCTGCCTTCCACTTCCTTTTAAATCAGTACATTTTGTAAGCCTGCCAACATACAGACCGTAATCCCTTCTTGCAATCACCCTACTGCTTTTGTTTGTTCAGGATTTTCTTACCATTTCCTTTGTCTCAAACTACGTTATTTCATTTAATATCTTCATAGCTTTATAAGCTATAAAGTGCTTTATAACACAATCCATTTATCCTATGCCTAGATGGAATTTGAAGATGTGATTGAAGCACATGGAGGCATGCCCATGCTAGCCTTGGTCTACCTGGCAGTGTTAGTAGTTGCCTTTAGAGCAAACCTGCCAGAATTTCGAGTGACCTACTCCAGATGTGACTATTCCCCCTGAAATCTAAGACTCTACTCCTTCCCTGCACTGCTGCCAACTTTGCCTGTTTAAAGCCCAAAATATGTCACTTACCTTAATTCTGGTTGCACAGATTCATGTACAGTGTATCCATAACACAGAGCAATGTGTGGCCTATTTCACTGAGATGGTTGTGATCCTCACTGTCGCGGTCGGGCGCGCAGAGGTCCGACCACCTCCCAAAGGGAGAAGGGTTGAGGGCAAAGTGGAATATCTCCCCACCGGGTTCGTAAGTAAATATGGAGATCGAATGAGTATTTAACAAGTTTATTATTAAATATATTTAAATAAAACCTTATTTACTCTATGGAAATATTATGATATTAAAGAACACTACACCCACCCATTCACTCCCCCTCTCACCCACCGAGAGATAAGGGCAAATAAGGACTTAATTATGTCAAAATACAACCTGTATGTGTGGATGGTGTGTGTGTGTGCATGTATGTGTCGTCATCTGTCCTTTCGGTGTTCGGTGATGGTCCCTGTGAAATGGCGACAATGCCTGACTGGCAGACCTGGGTTGTTTCGATGACATCAGCAGCTTGTAGCTTTTCAGCGCAGTTTCTTCGGTGTAGCTTTTCTGGCGACACGGCTTTCAGTGGCTTCTTGTCGCAATCTTTTTCAGTATAGTGCTCCCAGCTTGGAGCGGCTTTTCCTGGCAATGCGGCTTTCGGCGGTGGCTTTCTGCGGCCTCTTGTCGCAATTTCTCTTGCTGCAGCTTGCAGCTTTTTTTTCTGGATTCTTTCAGTTTTGGCTCACAGCGGCGGCTCACGGCGGTGGCAGCGATTGCTCAACTCATGGCTGGCGCCGGCGGTGGCTTCTTTCTCTCCCCCAGATTCCTAGAGCAGTGGGAGTCAGCAGTTCTGCCTGGCGGCCCTCCGTGGTGGCTGCTCCCTCCTCTCTGGCTGTTTGTTTTTTTTCAGGGGGCTGCGCTGACAGCTCTGTTTTTTTCCCCCCCCCCCCCCCCCCCCCTCTCGGGGGGGGGGGGGGGGGGGGGGGGGGGGAGCATGCTTGGCAGGAGCGATGTGCTCCCTTTGTGCAGTGATGTGGAAAAGAGAAAGTTTGTTTTCTTTTCCAATATTTATATCCTGTGTTATCATACTTCTGGCTTCTAGAGGATTTGCAGAATTGATTTATGGGACTTGGAATTCTTTGCTCACTGTTTTAATAAGGCAAAAAATCATGTGGTCGGTTCACCACACTCACCCAGACAGAGAATTTGTCTCTGTGCCCTGCTTCCACATGATTCTAGATTATGGTTTCATTGACTAAGGTTTCTTCCAGTTACTACAGACACTTCTGAAAGACTCCTATATATTGTTCACTGACAAAATAAGTTTTTATCTATACTCAGAAGAAATCAGATATTACACACTATCCACTGACTCCCTATGTTTCTCAGGTTCAAAATATTTGTTAGATTAAGCAAGAGCAAGACCTAGGTAGGAATTCAACCACTGCCACACTGACAAATTGGCTCTTTGCTGTGATGAGGTCTATAGACAGCGAGTTGTGCTTTCACCATCTCCCAATTACTCGTATGGTCTTGGGCATGAGAATACCCTAGATGACATATTTTTTTTTTTTAACATTCTAAATAAAGTTAGGACCTTTTTTTTTTTTTTTTCCCCTGTGGCACTAATGTGGGATTTCACTTGATCTGGCCTGTTTAGCAAAATTTAAAAAATTGAACACTGTTCATCTAAGGCTAGAATAAAACATTCTTGGACTTTCTCAGGACTTACCATCCCTAAAGACCTTCATTCACTGTTTTACACAAATAATTCCATAACACTTGCTAAATCTTTCTATTAAACTAAATAACAGTGAAAAATGAAAACACGCTTTCTTTTCCTCTCCAGCTTGCAACATAGTCCAGGAATACAATTTCACAGCTGCCCATGCTAAAAGGTATAATCATAGAACCTTAGAATAATAGAATCATCTAGGTTGAAAGAGACCTTCAAGATCATCCAGTCCAACCACAACCCTACTCTACCAAGTCCCTAAGCACCCCATCTACACAGCTTTTAAACACATCTAGGGATGGTGGTTCAACCACTTCCCTGAACAGCCTGCTGCAGTCTTTGATAACCCTCTCAGTGAAAAAATTTTTCCTAATGTCCAACCTAAATCTCTCCTGCTGCAACTTGAGGCTGGTTCCTCTTGCCTTACCTGTTACTTGTAAGAAAAGACCAGCACTCGCCTCTCTATAGCCTCCTTTAATGTAGTTGTAGAGACTGATAAGGTCTCCCCTCAGCCTCCCCTTCTTCAAACTAAATAACCCCAGTTCCCTTACTTCTTTGTCACGTCTCCCAAAGCAGTACCTTAGTCTGTGATAATTCGCGTTTATGGTTTTGTTTTGTTTTACTAACCAAGTTAACCATTATTGTTATTTGGACTTCTCTCTACTACATTACTCTTAAATGACAGAGGGCTGCAGCTCCTATGAAGTGCTTTGTACCCTCTCTGATATTTTCAAGTGAAATATTCACAGTAATGCCATAGACTAGGAGGAATTTTCAGAGACGAAATGGTCTCCAAATGTAGTAGCTGGGAACTACTTATGTAAAGAATGTTTTTGCTCTCACTGATTTTAAGAACCCTTCTCAGTCTGCACAGAGAGAAGAAAAATCCTCTCCATTTTGTCTTGAGGAAGGAATAGGGAAGGCTAAGAGTGCCAGTCTCCATGTCCCCTGCTGGAATTATTTTCAGATTTTTTTTTCCATTTTGGGTAATGCTTGACACCCATAAAGACTTAAAGCCTTTTGTATTCAGAGGGTTCCTCTGCATTTATGATGCTTCATTTCTGTTCCATTGCCTCACACACACATCAATGGTGTTCAGTTTTGAGCAGGAGTTTTCACACTGCTGAAAATAGGATTATGCTAATAACCCCTTTGGAGTCTTCTGTAGACAGTTGGAATTGTTTTTCCTGGTGTTGTTCCTGACCACTGCTGCTTCCTCAATTAAATCCTTCAGCTTCTTTTATTTTGTGTTAAGGTTTTCGTTTAATGTCCAGAGGACATCAGCCCAGAGTAGTATTCTCACATTACTGTGTTGAGTAGCTAGATTAGGCACACTAATTATGGAGCATATTGTTCCAAGAGATCTTTGCTGGAGCAGAATATTACTGTTGGCAACAACAGTGGTCTGTGTTACTCCTAGGCTTTCTTCTTTTGGGCGTGATTCTTGTCTCAGGTATGCTTACTTGTAGAATTATATATGTAATACCTATGCCTATTTTCATTGCAAAGACTAGCTAGTATCACTTCTGGCAACACACTATTTTGTACATCAATGTCCAGCTTAAAATAATTGAATAACCCATTTCCTTTCAGGCTTTTACAGAGAATTTGACTGTGGTGTTATTTCCACATTTGCCAACTCTGTGCATATTATGCCAGCTCTTACAAACTTTTGTAAAATTATGTAATTCTGGGTTTTGTAACATTTATATGGGTACTGAGCATTGCCTTGGCTCAAATATCCCCCTGAGCTGTTGTTAGGGCTTGCTAGTCCTGAGCTCTGTAATTCTAAACTAGGTCTATTTGCATGAGGTACTTCAGATTTCTTTCTTTTTTGTACACCCGCAGCTCACGTAAGGAAACTCATGTGGAGAAAATATGTCAGAGGAAGGACCCTGACATCACTCTGGATTCTCCTTTGATGGCTGTTGCACCCATAACTCCTTCACTGTGTCTGACACTGTCCCAGAAAGTTTTATACTTGTTGTCACAAGGATCCCAATGAAGACCCAGAGGAATCTCAGTTCCTCATGCAGGGCCCTCAGAGTAGCAAAGTAACTAGAGCAGTGTCAGCTTTCTTCCTTGCAGCTGAGTGAGTGCAAGCTTAGGAGAGAGGTGTGAACTGCTTATAAGAGTGGAAGAGTCATAACAGAATCAAAGCTTCAGACCAAAACCACAATATCTGTTGCATTGCTTGCTGACTCCCTACACTGGTGTACTGTCAGCTCTGTCTCCTCTTTCCATCTGCTTCAGCATAACCAGTTATTTCACTAGCCTCCTCTCAACCACCAGCACTCCTCCACAAGGTATGCATGGCCTGCGAATACTCTAATGAGCTGCTACATTTCTGAGATTTTTCGTCCGTGAAGTAGTGAATGCTTGCATACCATCATCGTGCTCAGTAGGTGCAGTCTTTTCAGCTGGCTAATTTCTTCCCCCAGAGCAATGAAAATGTGCAACTGGAAGTTACTCTCATTTTCCTTTGTCAGAAACTTCACAGAAAGAATATTTGATCACTTCAGGATTCTTCATTCCACCAAGATAGCGTTTTATCATCTGTATTAGTAAACTGTCTTCTGTCTTTTCATGACTTCCAACACACTCCTCTGCAGAGCAGGGTCTCTTGTTCTTTAGTTTTAAATAGCCAATAAAAACAAATAACTTTTAAAAAATAACCATGTGATTATATAAAAATAAAACCAAATTACCTGCTTCATTCCAGACTTGAAGATGGTAGGTAGGAAAACAATCGTATTTTATGTAGATAGCTGAATCTAGGTAAAGAAATATACTTCCTTAAGAAGTCTCGTTAACTGTATTTCTATCACATTACTTCAAGTGCTTGTGGAAATAAGGTAGCTAATATTTCTTCTCTAGAATGAGTCATTGCATTCATATACTAACAGAGATCCAGGGAAGATTGTCTCCTTTAAAAGCTATGAGACAATTTAATCTGTAATTTCCAAATTACTATTCAAATGTCAAGCTAAAATGAGTGAAATTTTACTGAGTATATCACAGTATCTTTTAAAATCATGTTTATTTTTGGAGTTAGAAAGCCACTAAGGTTTCTCTGCTAGGGGAACTCATTTACGAAAAACAGCTAAAATTAGGTTCAGATGCCCTTAGTGGACAATATATCTGATCTCATAAAATAGCCTAGACTATGAGGAGTACTTAAATTTCTCAGCAACTTTCTCAGTAAGAATCTAATAAAAATTTCTTTGTGCAAGCATACTATTTAATGTAAAACTTCTCCACTTAAAAATAAATTTTCTACCTTCTTGCACAAAATATTGGTAACATTTTTAAGAGTTAGGATACTAATTTTAAAATTACATTCTGTGAATTGGAGGAGAACCTAAACTGATTTTCTGTTGAAACCTTAGAAGATATTTTTGAATATGTAAACACATGGGTTATAAATCCTTAAAAAAATAAACTGGTTTTTAGATGAATGAGTACTGTAATAGTCAGAGCATCTGGTATAACATTTTACTGACCTCTATATGAAATACAGTTTGGCTCACCCTTAATCAAAATTGATCATTCTTTCTGTAACTAAGATGCAATCTGTACAGCCTCTTACATGTTCCTCCTATACAAAGTTCAGTTTAGACTTTACCTGTGACTAGCACTCTAGTTTGAAGACCTCCATCTATGCGCAGAAGAACCCCCCAGCTTTCAAGGCACTATTTTCAGCACAAACTTCATTACTACCAGCCAAAGCTGGGAAGCTTCTGGTATGGCATTGCTTATAACTATATCTCTATGTATTTATACATGTGTGCACCCAGAGAGAGATTTTTTTGTGTTTAGGTACTAGCAGAAAACCATTCATTATTCCATGAATTTCAGACAGGAGATTGCAGTTCTTCATTAAATAAATGATAAAAATGTGAATGATACTAAACAGAAACATTAATATAAAAACTAATCAGTTTCCTTTTTTGTATGAGTTCCATTTGTAAGGTCTTCCCTTCTTCAATTAGTGTCCATGAATTGATTTTTTAATGCATAACTAATCTTGAACTTGTTCCTCTCTTGCTGATGGGAAAATTAAAGTTAATTTTGTTGAAGTCATGGTGCTTATGTTGCACATTCATCAAATGGGGATATCTTCAAGATCCATATGGCAGCTTTTCTTTTCCTTCTCAGTAGTACATGGAAGTTAATTTTATTTATAAACATGCAGATCTCTACAGTGTTTCCTGCATATAAAAAACCTAAACAAATATTTTCTCCATCAATATAGAATTTTTCCCTCATGGTGGTAGGAATCACATTCCCCAAGTTCTGCCTTACAATATGTTAAAACATAGGTTGGAAGGTCTAAAATGTTGGCAAAAAGGTATAGAAAGCCAACAATGAAGGATTATTTCTCCATAGAAGGCACACAAGAAAAATGGACTTAAAGGTTCTGTGACAATGTTTATTTGCCACAGCAGTTATATTTTAACCAAGTAAAACAATACCTGTGCCATACAATTACTTGAAAGGAATCTGAACCTCACCTCTAGGAGTTTTAGCGGGACATGAGCAAATTTCTAAAATAATTTTGCTTTACAAAACTCTGAGAACTATATTGTCATTTAGAATACAGTTGCAGCTTTTGCATTTGCCTTCCACTGATTTTCTACAAATCTTTTTTAAAAGGATTATCCGACACAAAGCTCCTATTAATTCTCCTGGAGCTGTAAAGAAAAATGAATGGATAAAAGTGAGATAATGATATAAACAGTATAAAATTCTCACTACAAAATCAACTACACGGGGACTGTGAACCTTCATCTACAGCACAGATAGAGAATGCTGACCATTTGCAGAGCTGCTAACACAGCAACTAATAGTATAATTTCAGACCTATTGCACTAATTTTGCGAGGATATATTTCTTCCCCCAGCTGTGTACTATCCAACTCCCTTCAAGACTTCTAGAGTCACTTCAGTCATTTGTACCATTTTTTTTGCACACACAGATGCCACGGGTTTGTTTCACTGGGTGAAGCAGAGATGGAATCTGCCTCTCTCTTCCATGCCAGCCTTGTTTTGTGCTCCAAGACACAGCAGAGCATCATGTGCTAGCAGGAAGGTGGAAGAGATTCAGTGCTGCTCACTCAAGTTTACCCACAGAATTATTCAAATGGTCTGAGTCTTGAGCTTTTGAATTCCCAGTCTCTCATCCTGACTACATTCTGGCAAGCAGATAATTTCATTAACGATAATAAACTATGTTAAATGACTTCCGTCTCATTTAAGTCATAGGAGCATGACATTTTTACTTTTTTGTGGTTTTTTACTTTTATATCTGTTTTTTTCTTAGCAATTACTAACAGGTCTTATTAAGTTGAGCTAGATCCTTTGACATGTGTGCTCAAGTATCAAAGGAGTGTTGTGGCAGCATATGACAAAGAAACTTTTATTGTCATTTGGAGACAGAAAAATACATATAGGTATATTACACACTAGTAAGCACTGGGAATTAATATACGAGTTTAAAAAACGGTTGAGAAACTTCCTGACAGAGAGAAGGCATGTAGCTCTAATGAAACAAGAACTACTGGGCTGGAGAAAGGAAGCTAGGGAGTTTTTCAAGTATTGGTCTTAGAACTGATGGTATTTAAATATTTTTATCAACGATCTTGGAAAACAGAGTAGGAGTATGTTAATGCAATGTGCCAGTGCTGTGTATTCCTGTTTTATCAGGTCATGGCTATAATATTAAAAAGGCCATATGGACTTCTTTTCACTACATGATAAGCTGCTTGCCAAAGCAGTTTGGCTTTTGGCCCACTCTATGCCACTATTCTTCCCAAGCCCACTCACATGTGGAAAGGGTGCAGGACACAAACGTAATGACTGTTGTGGGGAGGATGGTAAATGTTCTGGGAAAGCTGCAGCCTCCTCTCTATAGTTTGCTTTCCAAAGGGCCTCTTGGTGTCCTCATCTTGACATAACCAGGTATGTGTATTGCATTAATAAGTTCGGTTAGTTATCCCTGGTTATATACCAGACACACATCTAGTTAGAGAATGGGAGCACACATGCACTTCAGGTCACATGGGAAAAAAAAGCATGGGTGTCCTATCTTATGACCTACAGACAGGTTAGGGGAAAACATACACGTCAAGGCATAGAATAGGGAAGAAACCCTCTGTTACAGTCTTAACTGCGTCTGTTGCCAAAAGTTACATAAATTAAGCTACCTAATAAGGCTTTTAGGGAAGCAAAATGTGAATTACTCAGGTATCCTACTTCGGAGTGTTCCTGATATACGAATAATGCCCTTGGATCAATATAACTTCTAGACTACCTTTCAATAGAAAGATATCTAGAGTATCAATAGATCTGTATTTTAGCACAAAGTAAATATAGGATACAGCTGAACTTTCTAGCAGAACAGCTTTTAGTTTTGGGCCAGCTTTCTACATACATAGTTTAATAAGGTTTTCCTTTTGTTATAAGAGTCTGGCAAAGAACAAGAATGTTGCTGGGAAATCGGGTTGCAGCGAGCAATGAAGGGGGGGGCCTCAGGGAAAAATCCTGCATGGTGCGTCCACCCACAGGTCGGCTTTTTCCCAAGTTTGCTCCACAAGCAGAGCCAGCTTTTATACTGTTGGATAAACAATTCAAGGCAATCCTCAGAAATAACTTCAAAAACGGGACACCTGCTATTTTTCCTCCTTGTTGGGTTCTGTCCAAGGTCGGCCAAGCCTGGGTAGAAACCCAAAGAGGAGGAGGCACCTCTGTCTGTTTTGGTCTATTCTCACGGCTAATCAACTAATTTCCCAGCAGAGAAAAATCCTCTGCTGGTTTCAGTCATACTGTCTGGTTGTGAGATTCATCCATATGTCAACTTTAATTCAGGGCCTACAGCTCAGGTCCTAGCACTTCACTTGGTCCCCTGACATATGGATGGACCACAACCTTCACACTACTCCTAGGGGTATGCATGGCCTGGCCTCCTCTCCTGGATGGCTCTCAGAGGGGCCATCTCTCAAATCAAGGTCTGGTATGGCATGTGTCCCTGCTGCTCAACACCTACTGGGTTGCAGCCAGCAGCGGAACTAAAAGATCTTCTTGATGGCAAACGCAGAGGCCAACCCAGTCTTGCCCTTGACCGTAGTAGGAGGTGTCTGGCCAGCCTTAATCCTTTCACCTGCTTGTGAGATTCATCCAGATGTCAACTTCAATTTAGGGCCTATTGCTCAGGCCCTAGCACTTCAGCTCTAAAGAATGACAGCACATCTTGTTTCTCTGCATTTTGCAGGCATTTTATTTTCTTTACACCAATGGTTATATGCAGTCATACTTCTGCTCTGGCAACTATTCTGTGTACTTATGGCAAATAACTGTGGGCAGTTGGGTGAGCTTGACTGACATGATATACTCCAAATACAAAAGTGGGTTACACTTCACAACTCCTCTTAAGCTTTTGGCAACAGAATTAGACTATAATATGATGATGTATCATGTATGTAAAAAAAGTCTATAATCACCTATTTCTTAGAAACAGCAAAGTTTTATTAGCGATCTACCTACCAAGTCATTAAAATATTTCTTAGTAGTGATGCAAAAAGGCTACACATACATTATATTTTTAGCTAAAAGGAAGGTAATGCCTATTTATAAATGTTAGTCTGTGTATTCGAATTTCACCTATTTTCCTACAACCACAATTTCATTAGAATCTCACTTGAGAATTATTCTGCATAAATGGATGCCATTGATAAGAACAGCCATAAAGTGGTCTAGGGAGAGGAAAATATGATTTATATTTTGTGTAAGTGATTTTGCATAGCAGTTGCTAGATGGTCAGATTTGTGGTGTATGTAGTATAACAAACAGTGGTTAATATATTATTTTTAAGAAGAGATGCATATTACTACAGGACTGCTATCAAGTAATCCTTAACCTGCTTTATTCTCCTGACTTCCAACAATCAATAGTTTCAGCATTTTCAGAACAGCAGGCTGTACATGGGCTCTTGTTTGTAATGGCCACTGAAAGACCTATCTTTTCTAAATTTGTTTAACCTCTTTATGAATCTATTTAGCTATCAGGTTTCCACAAGTTATACTACTTCCTTTTTTATGGTTTACATTACTCAAAAATTCCATTCTGTTTTAACTAGTTCTTATGAGGTAAAAAGATAGCAAGTCATTTCCTGTATACTGTGTTGACACACCTATAGGTTCGTAATTTTATAAATGTCTTTCAGTTTTGCCATGACATCTTTTTTTTTTTACTCTGTATTGAGGAGTCCCAGCTTTTTACTCTTTCCTCATATAGGAGCTAGTCTAACTGGCCTTGTTAGGCATCCATTACTTTTTCTAGTTCTACTATATCCTTTTAAAGATGAAATAATTAGAACTGCATGCAATATTCAAGACAGGGACATACTGTTGATTTGTGCAAATTTACAACATTATTCTCTCCTTTTTTTTTTTCCTTCAATTCTCCTGCTAACAATCAAGCCTAACGTTCTGTTTTTCTTCTTGCATGCTGATGAGCACTGGAACTGACATTCTTAGAGAACAGGACACAGTGCTTCCTGTATCTGTTTCCTCAGTAACAGCTAATTTAGAGCCTGTCATTTTGTATATATATAGCTTCCCATATGCATTTACCCATTCTAAAATTCATCTCTCTGTCCATTTGTACTGTTTCTGATATATATATCTTGCAATGCTTAATCCTGAATAGTGGATGAGTTGCCAAATGAATATAAAAGCCAAAGAATTATAGAAAAAACTTCAATAGATATGTATGTCCAAAAATTAAAGACATGTTTCTGATTAAAGGTATTTACATGCCAATAGGGAAGATGTGTTTAAGGGAAGATGCTGAAGTATGTCTACTAACATTGTTGTTAAGTGAGCTAAAAATCTGCACAAAGTGTTATAGCAAATGCCAGAATAATTTCACAGAAAAGACTCTAGTCTCAAAGACATCCAAAGACTATGAAAATATTAATAGGAATTTAATCTTTGTGCAGGCCTAAAGCAGAGAACCTTCCAGTCAGAAAGATTTGAGACCGAAGAAATAGGATGTTTTCCACTATCCTTCACAACATATATTTCTTCTGATAATTGTTCTCAGTCCAAGAAACACAGCATCTAGAATGAAAAGTGCTGTGAGAAGGTATTTGTTCTTCTCTATTAGATAGCACATGCCCGCTGTATCACATTCATCCCACTATGGATAGGTGAAGAGATAGATATGGAAGGCATGAAATAAAATTTATAATTGACAAAACCTCCCTTTCTTTATGGATAAGAATTTAAGACAATTCAAAGGACTCCTTATATCACAATAGCTAGTTGAAATGAAAATTCAAATCTTTCAACCAGATTACAATCAGCAAAGGTCAATTACATGAAACTTTGTTTGCATACACGGAAGTGTATCATCATAGTAACTGACAACTTTGTATTATCTCTGCTGGTCATGTGATGCAAATATTGACATGAATTATGTAGTAAGCCCTTGGGAAAACTAATGAATGTTTCGTATGATAAATAAGGTATTGCTCTTTCTTTCCTTGCATTTTTTTCCATAAGGCTCACTACTATCTAGATGCCTACAAATATATTAGTAGATGTATTTTGCTACATTATAGATCAATCATAGACAAGTACTATTACCTGTACTATTTTTCTTATGGAAAGAAGCAGGAAAAAAGGAAGAAGAAATCCAAATAACTTCTTCACATCTCATTAGAAATAGAGGGTCAAGAGAAAATCCTATGAAAGGGCAAGGCTGAGGACACAATAGATAAGAAAGACTACTGCAATTCTTTTTCATTTTTTTGAAGGAGGAGAGGTTAGCTGTTGTGGTAGCTTTTATAACAGACTAGACAAATGCACAGACACCTATGAAGATGAGCCTTTCAGGGATTATATATATGTATATACAACAGTTTCTCTTTTACAGACTTTATGCTTTGTTCTTACCATTAAAATAAACCATGCATTGTATTTGTATCCCTTTATACACATTTGTACTATTTGTGCTTTATACATATTTGTGCTATGGGTACAAGTGTACTGACGTTATTAAGCGAGACTTTCACACTCTTAGCCATTCTGGAGCAGTTCAAGCCTCCTGTTCTCATTTTCAATTTATACAGGAATATAAATGGATAGATCTCTCCTAGTCAATTCCTCTCAGTCCAAGAATCTGGAGTCAGGACTGTGAGGGAGAAAACTGGGTTGTGAATGTATGTATTAGAAACATCTCTAAAGAAATAACAGCTAGTCTTAAGTAACCTATTTATTTATTTCACTTTGAGTGATCATCCCTGGATATATTCACGTTAGGAAAGGTTCCCAAAATCTCCTGGGTAGGCTAGCCATGACTTAATGTTTTTAAAACCCATTTGTTAGGAGTTACGGGTTGCTCTCAGTATCCAGAAAAAGTGTTATATGGAGACTTCAGAGGGCTGGAACACCTCTCCTATGAAGACATGCTGAGAGAACTGAGCTTGTTCAGCCTGGAGAAGAGCAGGCTCTGGGGAGACCTAATTGCAGCCTTCCAGTATCTGAGGGAGGCCTACAAGAAAGCTGAGGAGGGACTTTTCACAAAGCCCTGTAGTGATAGAATGAAGGGATTTGGGTTAGATCGGAAATTAGGAGGAAATTCTTTACCCTGAGCATGGTAAGACACTGGAACAGATTTCCCAGGGGGTTGTGGATGCTCCATCCCTAGAGGTGTTCAAGGCCAGGTTGGATGGGGCCTTGAGCAACCTGATCTAGTGGGAGGTATCCCTGCCATAGCAGAGGGATTGGAACTAGATGATCTTTGAGGTCTCTTCCAACCCAAACCATTCTATGATTCTATGAGTTTCGTGGAAAAAACACCCATGCACTTTTTTATGCTATCTAGCATCTCTTCAAATGCTTGTTCTTATTGTTGAGCATACCTATTACGAAAGGCTGGTGTCAAATATAAAACTGGAAAATAAAAAGTCAAGAAATGGCATTTAAGAATTGGGAAAAGCTGAAGAAAGCAAACAAACTATGCCATTAGTTTTAATACTGATGATAGACAGTTTCAAACAAGCAGTCAATGAGAACCAAAGGATGTCACAGTGCAAGGAGACACATTTAAATCACTCATACTCTATAGAATAAATCAGATCAGCCATCTAGGCAGCTGATACCAAGCTAATACATAACAGCTCACTTTTTGGTGTTAATCATGCCCCATGTTAGGATCAAATGTATTCAGTAACAACATTAGAGAGTGCTGCTTAAAGAGGTCATCCACCTTTTAGTGAACCGGAGAATTAATTTTTTCACCACAACTCAAGCAGACTATCAGTTGGACAACAAAAGTAAGTCATGAGCCCTAGGCATTTCTGGGTAAAACCCCTTCCTCACCAGAGACTAGCCATCCTCAGTCATTTTTACCCGTGAGGAAAAACCCTAATCACCAGCCTAATAGAAGCTAACTTTTAGGTAACTAAGAATTATCCATTACATATCTTAATATCCCGTTATCAGTTTCTGTCATCATCCCAGGTGCAGACATTCTGGAACCTACAAACATTTTTGCTCCATTAGTCGGCTAATCTACAGTCTTTGGTAACTGGATAGCTTCCTAAATTGGATAGCTGGTAAACAAGTACAAACCACAGCATTTCATGACACAGCAGCTAATATCATAGTAAATATAAATGATAGCCAAGGGATGCTTGGTCTGCTGAAGAGCATGCTTTTGTGGTAAATGGCTGGGGTGGGTTAACCTTGGCTGAGAACCAGGTGCCCACCAAGCCGCTCTATCACCCTTTCCTCTCACTTCTCAGCAGAGTGGAAGAGGAAAGAAAATAAGATGTGAAAACAAAACTCTTGTTGGTAAAACAAGAGCAGTTTACTGATAACAAATCAAGCAAAGTAAGCCTGCACACAGAAACAAAGGAAAACAAAGATTTATCCTCTACTTCTGATCAGCCAGCAATGTCTGGCCCCTCCCTGGGAAGGAGGGCCCCAATATGTGTAGTGGTTGTTCCAGAGGACAAAGTAATGGTCCCTCCTCCTCCTCCTTTTCCCTAGCTTTATAGCTGAGCTGACGTCATATGGTATGGAATATCCCTTTGGTCAGTTTGAATCAGCTGTCCTGCTTGTGTCCCCTCCCAAGATCTTGCCCACCCCATCCCACTGTGGGGGAATGTTTGGAAGAGCCTCGGTGCTGTGCGAGCACTGCTCAGCAGTAGTCACAACACGGGTGTGTTATCAACACCTTTCTAGCTGCCAGCACAAAACACTGCACCATGAGGGCTGCTATGGGGAAAACCAGCTCAGCCAGACCCAATACAATGACACACAAGTATAATCCATGTATACTTTTTCATTTTAGCTTACATTCATTTTCTAATGTATATAAGGCTTACTGTGCTCCTCCATCACCGTTCTACTGGCCAGTGCAAACTGTTATACCACAGAATTTTTAATAGTATCTCAATATTGAATAAAAACCTTCCTGAGAACCATATGGTAGGCTGCTATTTTCAACCCAGCTTACATGGTTTTTCGTATTTCATCATTTTCAACAGCCACAAGACAAAGTGAAGTAAGGGCATACAGGTATTCATACACATTTTCAAATTTTATATATTTTGAAACTTTGATAGCAGCAAAATTTTCATGAGACAAATATCTCCTTTGAATATTCATCTAGATATAGGAAAATTTGCTCATTTGTATCTTTGACTTAGCCATTCCAGCTGAAATGCCTCCCACAGTTGTGCTGCATATGCACATTTGTTCACAATATTATCCCCCATCCTCTGCAACTCTAGAGAAATCCTGTGTATTCCTAGCTAAGGAACAGATGCGGTTTGTCATCAACAACAGGCAATATTCTGACTTGCACTGATAAAAAAATTAAAGAAGCTTCACTAGCAGCTTAGTATTAATAGATATTATCTTAAAAAGCAGTAAGAAAAAATACCAAGGTTCACAATAAGTGTCAATATACTTCTAGTTCTGGAGAGTCATAAGCTATACTGCTTTTTAAAAGTGGGATATTCTGGAATAGGGACAGTATTTTTTTTTTTTAATGTGTAGAGGAGGAATCTTTCTTCAAACTGACAGTCTACTATCCTTTGTCCTAAAACCAGTGGCTGACTGGAAACAAACTTCCTGAGAGTTACCTGTAAGTGTGGTATTGCTATTATCTTGTTTATTTTACTATAAATTAACATTCACATAAGAATGTTTATTAGATAATTATTTCTGATTCTATGTAAAATGGCTTCTTCGTAAACTGTGAGATACATTCTGCATCTAATGTGTAACAGAATGATTTGCCAGAAAGGTACTCTTTTTTTCATTTTTTTTTTTTCTTTTTCTTTTTTTTTTTTTTTTTTCTAGAAAGTGTTGCTTGGGAAAGCCCCACATACACTTTTATAGTGTAGTTCCCTTTAGTATTCATAAAGGAGATTAGCAGAATTTGACTCACTGTAAAGCACACATTAGAAAAGCAGAATGAATAATGAGAATGAAGCTTATGATGTGGCCAATACCGAGTTGTGGGGCTTTACAGTTTTCTTGGCCCTACAGCCCTTGAACTTAAGAGTGGCATATCCACATCTGCATCCCTAGTAATTCCAGCAAGCATCTGGAGAGGAAATTCAAGACCACAGATGTATTTCAAGGCCAGTTAAGATAGTCTTTTCAATCTGCAGTGAGTTCTAGAATCACAAAGGACTGGTTGAGATAGCTTAACATTTACAATTTGTATTCATTACTGTCTGATGTGAATAGCAAACTTGAAGAGGCCTCTGGACAGTGACCTGAGGCTTCTCACAGAAAACACACAGCAGACATATCGTCCCCAGGCCACTCACGTAAAACCCACAGTGTGATCCCCAGCACAGCTGCCAAAGTCAGCATACAAGCAGGTTTAGATTGCATGCAGCAAAGTCAGCAATGGAGGGCTACATCATCTTGAAAGAATGGGGCCTATGAGAGATAATAAATATAATTTAAACTCAGAAGAAAGAAGACAAGTACACATTCATACTAAAGGGTAATACTGTCAGCACCTCATTTCTTTGAGGGACAGCATGTTCCGAAGCCACAGTTTGTAGCAGCTTACATCAGACTTAATTTTGGAAAGAAAAATGCAACTAGACATTTCAACATGTCATTTTTCCAACACGGCACATGACATAGATGTTTGCAGCACACTGAATGAATATGCAAAATGCTCACAACTTTCTTTGAACCAGAACTGACTTGTTATAATGGAAGTGACTATGATCACAACAGGTAAGGCTTTTCTGGCTTTATTATTGCAAACTATGGCTTTTAGCTGTATCTCTACAGCTAGAAAGTCAGATACAGCAATATTAAAGTGATGTGAAATCTAGATTCTTCTATTTTTATTGGATGTGAACAGAAGGTGAATGATGTTGACATTATAGTATGCGTCTTCTCTGTGAATCCAATAACAAACATCCTGTTGTGACAGCTGCAATCACTGATTATTATTCTTAAACACTCAGATAGTTTTGAGAACGCTTTATACCGGCATTAGGTGAAAAATTTTTGAGTGGTTTACTATACACAACTTTCTCAGGAAAGCTTTGCCAAGTGATAATAAGATTTTAGGATACCAGGAATGCAACTGCGTTGTGCCAGTTCAGCCATCATCATTCTATGCTGCCATCAGTTGCGTGATCACACAGGCCAGCACTGAACTCAGCAACATTCCCTCACAAGTCTTCTTTCAGACAGTCCCACCAGAAGTTCCTATAGGCCAAGTTCCTCTGCTGCCCACTGTGGTGCCAGCACTGCCTGCTGGACACAACGGACAGAGATGGCTCCCTGTCGCGGTCGGGCGCGCAGAGGTCCGACCACCTCCCAAAGGGAGAAGGGTTGAGGGTAAATTGGGACATCTCCCCGCCAGGCTCGCAAGCAAACATGGAAACTGAATGAGTATTTAACAAGTTTATTGCTAAATATATTCAAATAAAACCTTATTTACTCTATGGAAATATTACGATATTAAAGAACACCACGCCCACCCATTCACTCCCCCTCTCACCCACTGAGAGATAAGGGCAAATAAGGACTTAATTATGTCAAAATACAACCTGTATGTGTGGATGGTGTGTGTGTGTACATGCATGTGTCGTCATCTGTCTTTTCGGCATTCGGTGATGGTCCCCATGGAATGGCAACGATGCCCAACTGGCAGACCTGGACTGTTTTGATGATGTCAGCAGCTTCTAGCCTTTCGGTGCGATTGGAGTTTCTCTCTCTCTCTTTCTTTTGCTCTGTCTCTCTCTCTCTCTCCCTCTGATGGTGGCGTCGGCTTTAGTTTTTCAGCACAGTTTCTTCGGTGCAACTTTTCTGGCAGCACGTCTTTTCTGACAGTGCAGCTTTCGGTGCAGTTTCTTCAGCACAACTTCTTCTTCAGTATGGTGCTCCCAGCTTGGAGCGGCTTTTTCTGGCGACGCAGCCTTCTGCAGCGTGGCTTTCTGCAGCCAGTGGCCTCTTGTTGCAATTTCTTCTTCTTGCTGTAGCTTGCAGCTTTTTCTCTGGATTCTTTCAGTTTTGGCTCACGGCAGCAGCTCACGGCGGTGGCAGCAATTGTGCAACTCACGGCCAGCGGTGGCTCACGGCTTCTTTCTCTCCCCCGGATTCCTAGAGCAGTGGGAGTCAGCAGTTCTGTCCGGTGGCTGCTCCCTCCTTTCTGGCTGCTTAGTTTCTTCAGGGGGCTGCGCTGACAGCTCAGTTCAGTTCCCCCCTCTCTGGCTGCTTGGCTTCTTCAGGGGGCTGCGCTGACAGCTCAGGTCAGTTTCCCCCCCCTCCCCTCCTCCTCGCTCCTCTCCGGCAGCAGCGGAGGGAGGGGGGGGGGGGGCGGATCAGCCGGCGGGGGAGGCCTCCCTGCATGCAGGGGGGCGGAAAAGAGAGCGATTGTTTACTTTTCCAAAATTTATGGCTGGTGTTATCACACTTCCGGCTTCCTGGAGGATTTTGCAGAATAGATTTATGGGAAATAGAGTTTTTTGCTCACTGTTTTAATAAGGCAGAAAAATCATGTGGTTGGTTCACCACACTCCTCAGTGGACCTTCACATGGAAGAACACCACCAAGAGAGCTCAGCAAGATGCAACCAGCCCCAACAGAAACCACACCCAACAGGAAGCTCCTCTGACTAATTGGCTTCTGGTTAAAGTAGCCCTGGCCTTGCCCACCACCCCAACCATGACCACCTGGTTGAGGGCAGAGCCACAAAGACACAGGTGGGCCAGCTTCTGCCTCTGGAACATGAAGCCAATAAGAAAAACAAAACATTCTGCTAGTTGTGACTCATCCACAGGTCAACTCCAGCTTGGGGCCCACAACTCAGGGCCCAGCACTTCAAACCGCTAGTAGACTAACTTGTCAAGAGCAGGGTGTGTATATGGTTCACCTCTATGAGAAAAACTGTTACTTGCTTCTGAAAGCACTGTAACAGTATTGCATGTACTGAATGGTACTATGCAGAAGACTCAGAGATTTTTGCTAATGAAATGTTACACCACCTCATGTAAGAGATAGAGGACATTGAA
Source organism: Eurystomus glaucurus suahelicus (assembly GCA_032159205.1). Lineage (NCBI taxonomy): Eukaryota > Metazoa > Chordata > Aves > Coraciiformes > Coraciidae > Eurystomus > Eurystomus glaucurus. The sequence continues at coordinate 146,682 of JAVFHW010072252.1, read as the reverse complement.
GTAATAGCTCTTAAGCCAGTGAGGGAGAAATGGTGACACTTTCTGTCCTAAACTCACAATTGCATATACAGCCTTGCGTTAACTAGCAGGGAAATGATTGGATATACATTTTTTCAGATGAAGAGATAATGTCACTGCACTACCTGATTGTTTGTCCGATTAAATACTCAAATGTTTACATAGTGAGCAATGGAGAAAGTGAATTGTAACAGCAAAGCTCTCTATTGTCTGAAGTGTCAACACTAGGACAGTGACTTTACTGGAGCTTCGGGAATATAAATGACACTTTATTTTGGCCTGCTGGCTTCAGATACAAACTTTATTCCATCCTAAATTACAGTGAAAGCTGTATCAAAATTCTCATATCCTCCACTGAATTGTATTACCCTGCTTATAAAAGCAAAGCTGTATGGTCAGACAAGCTTGGCTATGCATAGGCCTACATTTTAAGAAATTCTGCATTCAATACTTTTTCTCAGTTGTATTGGAAGGCATACTTACAATCAAACATGTTTTCTTATAGTGTTTGTTGTTAGTCTTCTATTAACCTTATCTTTCCTCATGTAAAGAATTTGAAGCAGGAAGAGCAAGCTGAGAATCAGGCTTGGAGAAAGAAAGCAAGCTCTAACCAAGCACAAAAGAGGAACCAAAGCCATCGTCATGGCAACAAGAATCACATGTAAGGGCTCCTGTTGCCTATATTCCAGTAGTTAAGTGGAAATAATCTATGTCTAAACTGGAGATGCAGTATTCCTTGTTAATAATTGCATCTCTAAATTATAGATTAATTAATATAAATTGCATAAAAAAAATATTCAGGGAAATGGATGTGTATGAATGAATCTAAAGATATTATAATCGTCAAGAATGTGTAACAGACATTACACAAAAATAAAATATTTCAGATATTCGCTTCTTAAAAAATTCATCCATTCTGAACAGTTCTTTCAGAAATTTCTGTTGAGAAAATATTGTTTTCCAAATAATATGTCCTAAATAACATTGTTTCCTGAAATTCAAGCTACAAAAAAAAAAGGTATCTGCACACTATAGTAGACAAAACCATAAGCTGAAAAAAGATCACTGTAACCACTTCACTAAATAATCTAATAGGTAGATGATTTTTAACCATGTTCTTTTCCTTTTTTTAAAAAAAAAAAAAAATTTAAAAGAGGATTACATACATTTGAAAAGGCTTTTGGAACAGCACAGATCCAATGATCCTGTATTACACTCTATCAATATTTACAGAACACATTAAACACTTTCAACCATTCTGAGATGCATATTTAACATGTTAAATACTCAGCAAGCTTTAGAAAGCCTGAAAGTGTTTAAATTTAAAAGCTAGGACTCTTGAGCCATTTGTTTCCTTGCTCACAAGAGTTATACATAGTACCATGTTAGGTTTAAAGTAAAGTTATCTTTGGTTGTTCAAGCAAGTCAGTCCTTCCTTCAGCAAGGAAGTAGATGCCAACTGAGTTTCTGACCCAGCAATCCACTTTCCAGAGCCTGCCTGGCAGCACTGCTTGGACCTCCACTGTGTACCAAGGGTGGGAGAGCTGGCTTCCTCTTCACCTCCTCTGTAGCATTGGTCACTATTGGCCATGCCTAATTCTACACCTGTGTGTCACCTGGGAAAACATCATGTGTTAGCAAAAGTATTGGAATCCTTTCCTGGAGAAAAAAATCCCACAAACAGTGATGTGAACCTGCATCATAGCCTGATGCCTCCACCAAATCTCATATGAGCGTTTTGCTTGTAGTACCAGCCAACATGCTGCTTATAGAGAATCTGGTGCTCTGGTGTAAATCAAAGCTCTAGCACTAGGCGGGTGATAGTCACTCTGCTTGCTGCCCTTGGGTGATGATAAGTGAAATGCTCCTGTGCTTTAACTAAATCAACTACTGAATGAAACTTTTGTTTCTATTCAGCTGCAAGGAGATGAGTTTACACAGAAAATTCATTACAGCAACTTTCAATCACATCCTTCCATGATAGAAGGTACATACCTACAATTAGTCAATATAACCTATATTCCAGTATTGATCTTACAGTCTTCACTGAAACAAAATTTTTTCACAACCTCCAAAAATATCTTTTGCCTTTTCACTTTATATCCTGTTATATCCTTTTTTCTGTGTATTTTTTTTTTCCATATTCTTTTGATTCAAAGGCTGCAGTATCCAATCTCTTTGATCTCTTGATATGACATGATATTCCAAAAGATGAAGCTGAGCCCCAGAAGATTAATCTCCCTATAAGCACTGGTATGTAAGCATAGGGGAGTGCTGTGCAGGGAATTCTTCAGTGCACTTAAGACAGCAGACTTCTCTGAGTCATGGTGCATAGACCCATTTACTCTCCCTGAAAGCAGAGAACCAAGAGAGAAGCTAGTCTCCTGTTGCTAAAGGTTGCCTTTCCATGCTAGTCTGTATAGCTCCTGCCATGGAGTATCCTCCTGCGTGAAACTACTGAATGTTTTTAATTCTTCTGATTTATGACAAAGTCCACCACAAACATGTCAAAAAACATACTCTGCCTTACGCACTGGTATCTTATATCACAGAGAGACATGCCCAAGGTCTCAGTTCTGATTTTCAAGATTCCTATAACCTCAAACAGCTTATCTAAATAAATTATTTCTATGAGAATATGACAGTAGTAACAAACTTAGACTTTCAATCAAGACGAAACATTCAAATGCCCAGTGGAAAATAGACCAAACTCTACCTGCCTTCAGCTGCTAGTGTAAGCCATCTTTCAATGTAAACCTGAGGAATGCCGTGTTTTTCCAAAATCTGCCTTTTATCTTTTCTGTTTTCATTCACAGGCATCAAATTTTTACAGAATTTCCTCAGATAAAACACCAAAACTGAGGATTTTAGTAGTGTTGCCCATATGATAGAAAACTCCTTAATCAGAATTTAATGAAGAAATTAAGGTAAACCCTCGAGATCTACACTCAACTTACACATTGATTTGACACTCAAGTCAGAATATATACAGGATCTCCCTTCTTCAGATAGTGGCTTGTATTGCTTATTCTTCTCAGAGGGAAAAAAATAAAATACCCACTTTTTTTAAAAGGGCTACTCCATTCAGCTTGTCAGAAGTTATCATCACATTTTCTTTACTCGAACTGAAATGATAATCATTTTGAGTTGGCAGCATCCATACACTGTCCAAATGACAGAAAACCATTTGCATTTTCCAGGATCTCAAAACAAGAGTTTTGTAGGGTTGTCAGCTCATGGCTAGCCATGAGAAATGCTGCTGTGTGCCAACCAGATTACTACTGGTGGTTGTTGAGCAACTAGATGTTGTGCACTGATCTCAGGCTTTATAGCATTAGCTTACATGCCAACCCCCACTGTGCTCTCCTAATCCTATAGAGCACTATATGTTTCCTAAGATAGTAAGATTTTTTAGATTCCCAACATGTCTGCTTTCCAAAGCACTATAGGTTCATGTTTCTCCCTTGGTCTGTAATACATGCAAAATGTGAACTCACTATAAACTTTTCCTTCTATTTGTCAAGTTTCAGACCTCTTATATAATTCAAAATCCCAGATATGTTAACAGAAACATACTTAGCTGGTCTACCAATGAACCAGTTTTGGCTAGATGCTCACTCAGATCCATTTTCTGCATGTTTTCCATTGCCGAATTTCATTTTTCCCCAGATAAATTCTCTCATATCTTGACTGAAGTTTTTAGAACTGCAGAATGTCCAACAGTTCAAAATAATGGCACAATCTTAAAACCTTCCTCTCCTGGCATAAGCAGTGGAGCAACACTCTGATCAGGAACTGACTTCCCTCCCTCTCGTAGAATGCTTAACCTTTGAAATCCAAGCATTCTCCCTGTGATTAGGAACAATTTATCATGGTCTTGGAGGTGAACTGTATTTCTAGGATGGATCCTTCCCTGTTGATTTTCCAGTTTCATAAATTTACATCTTTGTCTCTCTACCTTGAAAAAAAAATCTACTGTCTCTGAGTGCAAGTGTGCTATCCTAGAACCGTATCCCAGCAGGGGAAATGGAATATTTATACTTCTAATCATTAGAGCACAGACATAAATCTCATCTTCCGGATCAAACCAGATCTTTTCCACAGTAAATTTATTGCTGTTTTCCTGAAGGGAAATGATTCAACAAGGTTTGAATTCAAAATTAATACAACAGAATTTCAGATTTGCTGATTAGCAAGTGGTTACTTGTCTGTTAGATTAAACCAAAGATCTCTACAGTAACTGCAATACTTTCCTATAGTAATAGTGATACGAACAGTAAGGAAAATGTCTATATACTTGATCCTTTCAAGTTCTTAAAGTAGATTTTAGCTTTTTTTGTAATATGTACCTCAGCTTTGCAAAACTTCTATGTTCTCAAACCTGTGTCCAGTGTGAAAGACAATACAGGTAGATGTGTGTATGAACAACTGCCATAACTTTCCCAGCTTTGACCACTGGAGTCTAAATTAGTGTTTCTTTTCTAATCCAGAATAGAGTTCTGAAAACTGGCAACTCCAAGAGCAGATAATGTATAATAAGAGCAAAGGCCAACAAAACCCTTCCTCTCTATGGCTGTCTGGGAGATTATCCAGTTTTGAGCATTATCAGTTCTGGTTTTGTCCATGGAAATTTATCTTTGTTGATTGTGTGGCTAAAATAAATTCATCTCTTTTGAAATGATTTGTTTCTTTTCACATTTGTTCATATCAACAATCTCGTGTTTCCAGAGGCCAACTGAAATGGTATTGATTCCTGTTCAAACACTGTAGTATGTACCAAGATATAATCTTTCAGCAAACAAGGAATAGCCTTCAAATGTGGTTTGAGGCATTATGTCAGACAAGAGAAATCACTTTGTATTGTCACAGCTCTGGCATTACCACAAAAACATTTTTCCTTTGCCCTTTGGATTAGTTTCCATTTGCTAGTACCTACTTTAAAACCAAGCGCAGACTACAAAATTAAACCTAACACTTGTGCCAGGTTACTATGCACCAATGCCAATTGATCTAGATCCTTTTAATCTTGTTTTCCAACTTGGTCCAAGTGTAAAGTGGCATTGAATCAGTGATTGCCCTCACTTTTAGAGGAACTGAAAACTCCCACCCTCGCCACCCACAGTTCCACATCTTCCATCACAATACAGCTAGCAACTTTCAAACCCAGTTACTCTGTGACCTGTGTATCCAAAATGATACCTGTCACCATAGTTTCAAAGCTTTGGGTGCCTAATGACTTAGTGCCTGTGTGAAAGCAGTGTGCCTAGAAAGTCCAGCAAAACCCATACTTTGGCCACAGTTTGCAATAAAAAAAGTGACCTGGACTTTTATAGACCTTATATTGTGGAATTCTAAAAATCATGACAGAGATCACATCCCAGAGACTGCATGAAACACGTGTGTTTTAGGGCTGGGGCTGTTTTCTGTTTTGTGTTGAGACATGGGGAAGACGACAAGGACTGCTGGAAGATTCCTTAAAGCTTTTGGCAAAGCCCTAAGGAATGTGATCTCAATGCTCCTTTTTTTTTTTAGCTACTGATGTTTTCTTAGGTGGTGCCTGTTTCACACTTACCCTCTTAACAAACACTTGTTAGATCAATGAACCATAGACATTTTTTTTTTCTGGGATTTAGAAGATTGCTCTTGAATCCTAGCTTGGAAGAGCTTTTTACTTCTCCTCACTTAAATATATGCTGTCATCATGGAAGAAATCTGTATTTGCTTCTCTTCTTGTCTAAAACTTACATGATTTACTGTTTCCTATTTTAAATACTAAAAATAAAGAAACCTACCACTTGATCACTAGTTGTCAAAAACATTCAGAAAATGAACAGAGATCCGTTTATTATCCATATCTGCAGGAGCTTTAGCTGCTAAAATCTCCTAAACCATAGGTTTCATGTTTAAGCTACTCTTCATGGAGAAGATTTGCCCACAAATCGCAAGTTTCACATAAACCATATCTTTGAAGATGAACCTCCACAAACTCAATCTGTAAGGCGTCTTTCCTAGCAGGAAATTACACATTTATTAGATATATTAACACCCAACTGAACTCAATTATTTGCATCTTGGCTCACTTTTTAAAGCTCCACTTTTTGATGAATGAAAATTCACAACTTGTTTTGTGTGTTTGGAGACAAATTATGTCAATAGAATCATAGAATGCCAGGTTGGAAGGGACCTCAGGGGTCATCTGGTCCAACCTTTCAAGGAAAATAAATAAATAAATAAATAAATAATGGAATAGGTTGTAGATCTCTGTGCTAAACCCATTTCAGTAAGTTTGCCTTAGTTATATTTGAGCTTTCACAGTTTCTTTCTCATGTCAGATAGCCAAGCCAGTAAACTTCATTTACCAAGATACAAGTAAAAACACGGGGATTGATTTTGGCACTATCAAAACAGACTTTTTTAAAAATTGATATTAAACCCTTAATTCTTTATGTGGGTGAAGGAGTTTTACTAGCATACCCCATTCAGAACTGGCACACTTGTGACAGCTGTATTTAGCCTTTCGACACAATCACTGTCTATCTGAATTGCTTCCATTAAACTCATACTGTTCAATTTCTTTTAGCTTTGAATGGCTTACTGTTTTCAATAATTCAAAAACGTATGGAAAAGGGATGACACTTCTTTTCACTGTTGCATGTACTAAACAAAGAGTTTCATGAACAAAGGTCATCTTCTGTTTGCAAAGCTGTTTTTCTTGGTACACTACTGCAAGTGACTCAGACAGTGTAGCTTTACTTATGATGTACTGTGTTTCCATTATGCACTTTAAACTGCAAGTCCAAATTCACCTTTAAACATGCCAAATTCCATTTTTACCTGGAAATTTTCAGCATTACACATTGAAACAGGAAAACCATTTCTGGTAAAAGTTGTTCCTTCTCTTATTTTTCAGCTATCTTCTTTGGCCTTACATCTTCAAACAAGCATCTGGATCTTCTACAACTTCTGGTTATCAGTGAAGCCTTCCTTCCCCTTCACAGGAACATAACATGCAGCACCTCAGAATGACTGAATGGTTGAGGTTGGAAGGGGTCTCTGGAGATCATCTGGCCAAAACTCCTGCTCAAGCAGATCCTCCTAGAACCAGTTGCTCAGGATCATGCCCAGACACCTTTTGAATATTGCTAAGGATGGAAATTGCACAACCTTTACGGGCAGCCTGTGCCAGTACTTGGTCACACTCACAGTGAAGAAGTATTCCTTGATATTCAGGATGAACCTTCTGTGTTTCACTGTGTGCCCATTGCCTCTGGTCCTGTCATTGTGCACCACTGGAAAGTGCCTGGCTCTGTCTTCTTTATATGCACTCTTCAAATATTTATATACTGGGATAAGATCCTTCTGAGCCTTCTCTTCTCCAAGCTGAACAGTCCCAGTTCTTTCAGGCCCTCCTCATATGAGAGAAGCCACAGTTTCTAGCAGAACACAACACAATGTCATTACCTGTCCTTTAAAAATTATTTTCTTGCTCCTTTTAATTTCTATTCCTTTGGCCACCATGGTGAATTTAGCCAAGTAATCACAAAGGAATTTTCTCAAAGATATAACTTTTGTATTAATTGGATTGGGACAATTTGCTTTCTCCTCCTGCAGCCTTTGGGGACCTTGAAAAGAACGGCTGTAAATGTACAGTATTGCTGATAGCATTTAACTGGTATAATAAAAAAATTGACCTTCACTGTCATTTGGAACTGCTCATTTTCTTTCATCAGTGCATTTTACTGCTGAAGTCTTTAAAGCTCTTTTCTGTTACTAATTCAAAGTTGCCCAAAACTTTAATACTCTCTCAAGACAACTTTCTGATCTAGCACAATCAGGTTGCTGAGTCTCTCTTTAAGATTACTTGACTGGTTGTTTTATGGCTGGGTTTCTCCATATGCCTAAAATGTGGAAAATAGAGACTTAGGAAACATCCAACATAGGACCCATAGAGAAAGTAGCCCAAACTACAGAAATTGTAGATTTTCTTGGTCACTGTTGTAAACAGGTTGATCTTAAAGACAGTACCTGGTAGCCAAAGGCATATCAAAAGGCATTATAAACAAGTGTCTGATTTATTGTTGCCTGATCAAGACAGATCAACTAAATCTGAGCATATTCAGGACTTCTGGAAGGTAGGTTACACATAAATTTGGGCACGACTCACAGGTCCTGAAATGGAAATCATGTTGCATCACACTAGCTATGCAGAGCACCGACAGAGCAGATTTTTTTAGCTCTCCAATCTCTCTTAATGAGCATTGGGAATTCCTGGATTCTTGATCACACAAAATTCCAACTCATTAATGTATAAATTTCTTCTGGGAACTGGGAAAATAAACAGAGGAGGATAAAAAGGTAGAAGGCACTGGAGCCTGTTCAAGTGGATTTTCAGATAGAGAAAAGCGTAAATTCCTGCAGAGCAGGCTATGATGTGAGGCAGTTGTGGCAAGTATGTAGGGCATGTGCCTCATCCGCACGCTCACTGATGTAGCTATTACCATGTAATTGAAGAACTGGCTGAGTGCTGACGTCCAGAACATCTCATGCTTTGGCTGACACTGCAGGCAGTCTCACTCCAGAGAGTTCTGTAGTATGCAGTGGTCAGAGCTGGCGGCTGTGTACATGCTAAAGCCTACAGATGTCTGCAAGTGTAGCTGACACGCAAAGAAAGGAAAAAGTCATACAAAATGTGTAATTAACTTAGAGACAGAAATAAAAATAGACTAGCTGTCTGAGGAGACCACAAATTATTTTTCAGGTCATGATTTGAGAGGAACAGAGGCACATGTATGCTGGATGTGTGTGACGCACAGGGAGTGGTGGTGGTGGTACAACAGCACAGACACTGCTGGGATTAAAGCCTCCAGTTTAGTCATACCCATAATACGAATAATTTTATAGACTGTCAGTGAAAGGACATCCGTTTAACAGGCACTGCAGAGCAGGAAGAGTATGTTATATTGAGAATGTGAAGCTGTGAAGCATACTGTTAAAAATATCCCTGTCTTTACAGTTCAAATAGCACAAGTTTACATACATGATGGAAATCATTTTTTCTTATTACCCTCCACGTTTAATCAATAATTTACTTAAAGGAAGGAGAGTAATGCAAATAATGCATTATTGCTACTACATAGATATTCTGGCAGGCAAAAGCTAGTGATGCAATACGGACTTTAAATATCTGTTAGTTCATAACATCTATATATTAAAACACTGATGAGTCCTCACTTTAATGGTATAGTTTACAGAAATCTTGGAGACAGAGAAACTTTGTATCAGTAAAAACACTCTGAAAATCACAACAGGTCTTCAATGAATTGAGCTTATGCTACAGAACGTATTAATTTTTGCAAAGACAAAATTATTACCTTTCACTGATTTTTGTTCTTGCAAATTCTTAGTATTACGGCAGAACACTTATCGTAACATAAATAGGACAACAAATTGAATCTCTATATATTATCAGTTGTACCACTCATCACAAGTCAGATAAGCTATTAAATGAGCAATGTATTTTAGTGTCACTATCAGTAAAGATGCGCAGAGATCTAGCACCTGTTATTTTAAAACATGATTGACAGATGTACATCAAATACAGTTAATTTGAAAAAGTAAAAGCAGACTTTACTGGTAACTGGAATTTGCGGAATATGTTCTATCCAGATAGTCATGCTGATATTAATGGATTTGAGTAGGATGACCTTAAAAAGGTGAAGGGGTGCTTTAAATTGGACACATACCCAAGTGTTGCCAGCCGCAGTTAGGTCTTACATACTTTTTTTAAACCTTGAAATATCAGCTTTAAAATTATGGGGATTTATAGTATATTTATATGGATACTTTTATATTTATAAAAGACTATGCAGTCCAGCATCAAACAGCTGCAGGCCCTGACTGAAATTTCTACTAATTGTCTTTGCAACTTAGGATGCTTAAGCTCCATGAGCACTTTGTGAAGAAAACTTGTAAAGCATCTATGCCTGTTCAATTTGTCATATGTAATTACAGCATATTATAATAGCATTATTTTCTTAAAAGTGTTCAGTCTAATTACAGTTGAACTGTTATTTTGACTTTACTTTCTAATAGAGTATTTGTTAATTTAATTTACAAGAACGGCATCCATTCCATTACTCTCAAATGCTTAGAAGAGAAATGAGATTAGCTCAAGTAAAAAGAGATCTAGAATTTTACACCTTCTACTATTTTCTGGTAAGTCTGTACAAGGTTTCTTTTGTAAAAGAAGACCTATCCGTCCTCCCCCCCCCCCCCGCCCCGGGTGATCACACATTTACCTCTCTGAAGTTAGCATCTATCTTCTGCTTGGCAACTGTGAAATAGATTGCCCCTTTCATCAGGAGTTAATCTCACTACAGATAATTGTCATTCCAAAAAGCTACTGATAGATCAACCTTAAAGAAGGCATGCTTCTTGTTTCTCTTAAAAAAGACAAATAACAAAAATTAGCCCTGGCTAAGGCATTAATGACACTGACTGCATTATCACAATAACATTATATTTTATTAGAGATCTTATTTTACATATCCCCTTAAGATATAAAACCTTGCAAGAGAAAATATCGAAACCCTTCAGTTGAAATCATTTTATTTCAGACAATATGAGCAAGTCAACCAAAGACATTTAAGATAAATGAATGTAAAAAAAAAAAAAAAATCAGCACAGGTGCACTACTTTCTGGTATGGAAAGTAATTATAACATTTTAAACCACTTCTTACACAGCATTGTCTTTAAAACCATACTGGAAGGTAAGGATGCTTGGTTCTCTTAACCAGTAGTTATAAACCCAGCAGCTACAAAAATAGAAAAAAAAATAAAGTAATATGATTAAATTAGATGGCCAATGCACAGAAAACCCAAGAACTTAATTGAAATATCCAATATAACAAAAATACAGCCTAAGAATTCATTAAAAGCTGTTGGAAAAAAACCCAAACCAAACCCATTGACAGCCACATTCTGAACCAACTGAAGTAAAATTTATTATCAGATTTTGACTGGAGCTTTGACTTCGCTAGGGATTTCAGGAAAGCACCCCAAGTCAAAGGCTGTTCTACTGCTGCACAAAAAATGCAAAATAAAGGAAGAAAGATTAAATCTGCTGGTTAAGGAAGATGCAGGCATCATGATTCTACAGCCGATGATAAAAGAAAAGATCGAATGCTATATGAAACATTTTTTGGAAGCAATTCCAACAGGCAAAATACTTTAAAACTTTATTGCATCAAAATTCTACTTTTGTGCCTAACAAAACTGAAATAGTATTTCAAAAGTTCTCCTGCACAGAACACATAGAAGTCTCTGAAGCATTTTAATTCTGAAGATGTATCAAAATAAATGTCATGAGAAATTTTTGCTGGCAAGTCTACCAAGCTTTGAGTTCCAACAAAAAATAGTTTTTTCAAATACTACAGATAAGAAGAGTTACAGTACATGTTTATTGCATGAAAACATCCATTTACTGGACCCATCTGATTTTTCCATCTGTGGTTAGTGGTACTTATACTCTTGATACAACTTGCACCAGATCCTACTAAGTATTCCATTAATTACAAAACATACAGTAGGTTGAATTAAGTAGAGAAATCTATACAATCTCAACAGCGATCCAACCCATGACAATGCATTACATGAAAGTTTCATTTTCTTTTAAGATAGCCTGTAGCTACATGACAGAATTTGATACACTGTGGAACAACAATGATGAAATTAAATACAGTAGGCAATCGTAGAATTAAAAAACAGCACATCTTTTAACCAGTTATGACTTTTCATGCATTAGTATTAAAATATAAGCAATAATGTAAGGAAAAATAAAGCATAAGCAAGAGATAAAAGAAAGTTATGAAGATAAATGAAGACTATGAAATGGGATCGTACTCAAGTGCATGTTCACATATATTAACTGTAAACAGCTGCTCTACTTAGGGAAATATTTTTCACACTTGAATGGCTTCAGTACTAAACATGAATTCCTTAATATGTGAAAACAAAGCAAAAAGTTAGACTCCACTCTTCAGTAATGTGAACACTGGCAATGTGAGGTTGCAAGTTTGAAAAATATTGTTTAAAATATAGGCACATGAATCTGAATTAAGAAGTCGCCACAGTCTGTGACACGCAAGCAAGTTTTGATGCACTTGCAAACTATGTCTTGCTACTATCAACTCTCTGCATCAAGCTGCAATTTCCTTGAAAGCAGCTGAATTTAATTTTACAGTATTTTTTTTTTTTTACTGTTTCATGTTATGACATCATTTTAATACATTCAAATAGTCAAAACGTTCAGAGTAAGATAGCACAAACTTGGTGTAGGAGGACATAGATCAGTGTGGCCAGCATTGTCACATAGGAGAAACACAGCTTAAGTATTATACAAACTACCTTTCCCCCCAAAAAACATTAACATAGACACCAAAATTGTAACAAGACATATCAAAAAATAAGGCACATTTATCTCGATATGGTAATCTTGAAATAGAAAACTCATTTCAGAGAACATCAGTATCTAAATGAGTTTTATAAAAAATCTTGTATTCATGATAATTATGGACATTTCTCATCATACATGATAATGGAATAATTGCACATATCCCAGTGTGTCAAGTAACAAAATGGGAGTTTTATTAAACATTTCCATTGCAAAATTATTTTGTAGGTTCATGTTTTCCTATTTACATAACGCAGGTGAACAGTAGAAGTATTAAAATCTACCATCACTTATCACAAGTACTGCAGGCTTTCATTTTACCACAATTAATAATCCCCTTTGTGTTGAAATTGAAATTAATTGTGGAATAAATTGAGATTAATGTCATTTATATAAATGATAGTAAATATTTGGACATTAGCTACTATACAAGAACATTTTATTCCATTTTATTTCCAAGCTCCATTAGGACTTTCTGCACTGAATGATTTGCACAAATTCATCAAGGATCAGCAAAAATGCTGTTTATAATGCAATCCCCTCTTTATGAAAACTAAAACACCAGAAACAACATTAGTTAGCATATAACCTGAGATTTAATCTGTTGAGAGGTTAACATCCTTAGAAATTTATTCACTTGTTGCATTAACTCCTATTGATGTTACTATTTTATGAAAAAACCCAACCAAAACCACAAAAAAAACCAGAAAAGTTGCTTGCAACATGGCTTTTCACTGTGTTGGTCAGAAAAATTATAGAATGCATGTTTTTCTCACAGTATCCAGAAGCTGGAAGAGTAATAATGTGCTTCTTATTGCACGTGAAACTTAGAGGAGATACAATTGCAGATTCCTCTTCTCCATCTGAGTATTAAAGCCAGATTTCATCTTAGCCGAATCCGGAACGTATTTACCTCCATAGAACTCATAATTACTTCACTTATATTTCTGGCATCTGGAGGTGAATGCATCAAAGACAAAGATGTCGGTGTAAGACTTTCCACTCTGAATTTGTTAAAGAGTTTATGCACCTGTACCTGCGGGGAGAAGAGAAAAGAAATAAATTTAGAAAATACAGTACATACCTTAAAATTGACTTTAATCAGATCTCTAATAATAATCCAAATTATACATCTCAATAGAAGTATCAGCACAGCAATTCTTACACCAAAAAGTATGAATATTTTTAAGTACATCTCAAATGCTATACACTAAATTAGATCTTTTTAGACAGTTTTAACTTACCACATTTCAAAGCAAGTAAGTTAATACATTAAAAAATTGATCAGAAAAATTTGGTTCCAAACTATTATTGTTTCTAAACAAAACACTTATTTTTCTGTTTAAAGAAAATCCCAAATCTATTTAAAAATTTGCTTACAAAATTTCTGCAGATTCATAACCACCCAGTTGATCTGTAACTCTCAGAAAAAGGTTGCATAATTTATAGTATCACACCAATTCTATAGCAACTGCACAACATTCAGATACTTGCAATGGCACAGGTCATGTAAGGGAGCATGTGTAGACAAAGGACATGCTATAATAAGTTTTAAAAGTAACGGTCACGTAATTTTTGGATATGTTAATAATATTCAAAAGATACACTTCAGAATATGTAGTTTGACTGTTTTTACTTAGTAAAGTTCTAAAATACTATTAAAAAATACTTGAGAAATACTGGTCCGTGTTATATGAAAACAACGTTTACAGGAAGTTAGTGCAATGAAAACTGACCTAGGGGTTTACTTGTTGATGCTTACATGGTCATTCCCACACACTAGCAGATATATAGCTATCAAATGGAAAGCAGCTTTCAAGATAAACTTTATTATCCTGAAGGTGTAACTCTTGAGAATTAACTACCTAGACTTCACCTATAATTTGACTTAAATATCAGTGTTTCTGCAATACCTGTAAGGTAAGCTACCCATAAAATGTCACTATACCTTTCCCTGAGTAGTGGAACAGAGCAGACCCATGTCTCTGTTTGAAAATCTACAGTCAAATCCCTTTCTGTGAAGAATCAGAGCAGCTTCATCAGACGGCTCATTATCTACCTACAAATAAACAAAATAAAAAATTACATAGCAAGTAGCACTAGAAAGACATTTTAGGACCCCATAAAATTATCATTACCTTACAGTGACAGAGCCATTTATGACTTAAATAGTGTTCAGCCTAGACTGAACAGTCACGCTTCTTTTAATATTTATATGACTAAACAGAGAAAGAACTAAACAACAAAGAAAGTTTAGATATAGAAAGTACTGCAGAATATAAATTTGTTAACCAAGGAGTTCAAAGCTCAATAGATGCCCCAGTACAAACTCAGAATTTAAGCATAGCTATCATAGTTGTATTGATAATTGGCTTCCCATAGAAAATTATATGGCAAAACTAAAAACAAACTAGAAATCATATGCTAATTACAATACCTAGTTTTAAATACTCATTGTGACTATGTTCCATCAAACTTTCATTTTGCAAAGCTGCTCTCTAAAATCTAACTCAGCTGTTATCATGGGATAAAGACCTGGAGGTAAGAGGGGCCCAAGTAAGCTGGTTAATATTCAAGGATCACCTCCTTCAAGCTCAGGAGCAATGCATCCTGACAAAGAGGAAGTCAGGCAAAAATGCGAGGAGGCCACTACGGATAAACAAGGAACTCCTGGACAAACTCAGACAGAAGAAAGAAGCCTACAAGGGGTGGAAGCAAGGACAGGTAACCTAAGAGGAATACTGAGAAACTGAGCAGCCAGGGATCAGGTTAGGAAAGCTAAAGCCCTGACAGAATTAAATCTGGTCAGGGACATCAAAGGTAACGAGAAATACTTCTACAGGTATGTCAGGGATAAAAGGAAGACTAGGAAAAATGTGGGCCCTCTCCAGAAGGAAATGTGAGAACTGCTTACTTGGGATATGGAAAAGCCTGAGGTACTCAACAACTTTTTTGCCTCAGTCTTCACCAGCAAGTGCTCCAACCACATAGCCCAAGAAAGCAAAAAGCTGGGACTGGGAGAACAAAGAACTGCCCCACTGTAGGGTAAGATCAGATTTGAGCCTAACAAGGAACGTGAAGGTGCAGAATTCCATGGGACCTGATGAGATGCATCTGAGGGTCCTGAGGCAAATGGTGAATGAAGTTGCTAAGCTGCTATCCATTATATTTGAAAAGTTGTGGCAGACTGGCAAAGTTTCCACTGACTGGAAAAGGGGAAACATCATCTCTAGTTTAAAAAAAGAAGACATGGAAAGCTACAGGCTAGGGAGTCTTACCTCTGTGCCTAGCAAGATCATGGAGTGGATCCACCTGGAAACTACGCTAGGACTCATGGAAAATAAGGAGGTGATTTGTGACATCTAATATAGCTTCACTAAGGACAAATCTTGCCTGACAAATTTGGTGGCCTTCTATGATAGGGTTATAGCGTTGGTGGATTAGGGAAGAGCAACTCATGTGAGCTACCTGGACTTGTGCAAGGCATGTGACACTGTCCCACACAACATCCTGTTCTCTAAGTTGGAGAGATGGATTTGTTGGATGGATCACTCAGTGGATAGGGAATTGCCTGGATGGTCACACTCAAAGAGTTGTGATCAACAGGTCAATGTCTGAGTGGAAACCAGTGATTACTGCAGCTCCTCAGGGATTGGTACTGTGACTGGTGCTATTTAACATCTTTCTCTGCGACATGAACAGTGGGATTGATTACACCCTCCACAAGTTTGCCACGGACAATGAGCTGTGTGGTGTGGTCGACAAGCTGGAGGGAAGGGATGCCATCCAGAAGGACCTTGGCAGGCTTGAGAGGTGGGCCCTTGCAAAGCTCAGGAGGTCCAACAAGGCCAAGTACAAGGTCCTTCACCTGGGTTGGGGCAACCTCTGGGAAAATGGATGGGGCTGGGGGGGAAATGAGAAAAACCCTGTGTCCCCTGCCCCCAAGTTAGGCTTACATGAGCTGCAGTGGCCTTCAGTGAGACATGGTTGCTGATCACAGGAGTGGAAAGTGGTTGCCATGGATGTGACCTGCTCTGGCTAACAGAACATGCAAACCCCCCTCAAAATAGGTAGCAGGGTGCTATGAAGGTAGCACAGCTACTCCCCATTATCAGGGATAAGGTAACCAATGACTCTTCTAATCCAGCTGAGCATGTTTTCAGTGAAGGCAACCGTGTAGCCACTATCAAGAAAGATGGATTGCAACTGGTGCATCAGCAACGATGGAGAAATGGCGCACAACCAGTGCGTTAGCAAAGATGGTGAAAATCATGTTTTCAGATTTTTAATCAAATCAAAATATGACAAATGTATGACTAGAGTCACTCAAGCTCCACCTGAAAGTAAAGAAACACTATAAAAAGTGATTAATTGAGGGGGAGAAGACTTCCACTGAAACTTCTGGGATCGGTCGACAGGCTGAACCTATCTTCCCCCCCCATAGGGACGCCTATTTGTGTAAGAACCCCAGGTTATGCACGCTTAAGTATTAATTATTAGGCTAGCTACTAATGATTATTATTTCATACAATTTACTTACGCGGTCAGTCACTATCACTGATACCCTCAAATCTGCATATTGTCATGAGTCTGTACGCTAAAATGCATTAGTTGTGGATATAGAAGTTTCCAGAAACTTTAATTTTGAGACATAAGGGATCCTGTCTAAGTGTCACTGCTTGTAAGACAGTCACCCTCTGATCTGGCGAGCTGTCAGTAGGGATCTAACAGTGCCACCGTTAGTTTGCCTAACAGGCTGGGCAGATTGTAAAGGGTTTGAGGAGATGCCCCTCCTGCCCCTCAGTGGCAGGCTGATCGGGCTCAAAGGCCCTGTCTCTCCCTTTCTCTTTCTCTCTTTTCCTGGGCAAATTAATTAATATTTGCAGGCTGGACAGGACTGAAAAGGGTCCAAGGTGATCCCCCTCTCTGTCCCTATATTTTGGCCTTTTTCATGACACAATCCCAAGCACAAATACAGGCTGAGTGGAGAATGGATTGACAGTAGTCCTGAGAAGAAAGACTTGAGGCTGCTAGTTGATGTAAACCTCCACATGAGTCAATAATGTGCACTCACAGTCCAGAAAGTCAATGCATTCTGGGTGGCATTAAAAGAAGCATGGCCAGCAGGCAGGTGATTCTCCCCCTCTACTCCACTCTCATGAGATCCCCACCTGGAGTGCTGTGTTCATCTCTGGGGCCCCCAGCGTAGGAAAGACATAGATCTGCTTGAGTGGGTCCAGAGAAGGGCCATGAAGATGACCAGGGGCTGGAACACCTCCCCTGTGAGGACATGCTGAGAGAGCTGGGGTTGTTCAGCTTAGAAAAGAGAAGGCACCTAGGTGACCATATAGCAGCCTTTTAGTATTTATAAAGAGGTCGTACAGGAAATACAGGGGGAACTCTACCAGTGAGTGTAGTGACAGAATGAGAGATAACAGTTTCAAAGTGAAAGAGGGTAGATTTAGATTAGATAATAGGAAGAAATTCTTTACTGTGAGGGTGGTGAGGCACTGGAAGAGAAGCTGTGGATGATCCTACCCTGTATGGGGCTTTAAGCAATCTGATCTAGTGGAAGGTGTCCCTGGCTATGGCCAGGGGTTGAAACTACATGATCTTTTAATGTCCCTTCCAGCCCAAACCGTTCTAAGATTCTGTGACTGTTAAGGTGTACTCTAAAATGTACACTGAAATACAAATAGTAAGTAAATTTTATGGTATATAAGGTAAGACATACAGTGCTCTTGAGTCTCAACAGGCATCAAGTAGTAACCCAAGAGTAAATTATAGTCTCAACTTCCTAGTTTGTACCAAATCACTAAAATCACTTAGGACAAATGTTCAAAAGGGTGGCATATTAAATGCCATCAAATCAGAATCCTATTCTGGCATGTACTTCAGAAAACAAAGTCATAGCCCATAATTGGCTGGGAAACTTCAATTACACAATAACTTCATCTTTTTTCCTTTACACTAAGAGGTAGAAAACCACTCTTGTACACCAAGATTAACAGAAAACAAATTCTCTACATTATAGATGAATGTGCATGAAAGCTATCTTCACACCACACACGTGGCACATGACAAGACACCCTTCACATGGCAAGCTGTTTGCTCTATTGCTACACTCACCTTAGTAATTCATTTTCTATTTCTTTTTATTGATGTTTTACATTCTTCAGCTCTTCATGTTATTACACATACAACAAGGACATATAGTAAGATGGCTCTGTATATAGCCATGCCAGCTATTTTGGCTATTCTTCTCTAATTTATTTCTGGTTTACTTGTTTTCACATTGCTCCTTTTTCCCAAAAGTCTCTGTCATGAGTTAGGTTCACTGCTGGTACTTCAGTAAGTATCTATTGCCTTGGAGAAACCTATGTCAACAAGCACTTGGGGGTGCTTTAGCTCTTGAGGGTGTAACAAATGAGAAGAGTTTTAATCTAGCAGGCTTCAGATCCAAATCAATTTTCTCCCAATAAAGGAGAACTTGGAACAGCTTAAACTAGCTTCTTTCAAATCCAGCATGACACAGCTTCATAGTATGATAAATCAATATTATTAAGTACTTACTCAGATAATTAAAAAATAGTAAACTGATAAACTTACTTTTTCTCATTTAAAATAGTAAAAAAATCACTCAGTGGTACTTGGAATTGAAATTAGATACTTTGCAGTAAACCACTGACTGGTAAAAGCTTTGTATAGTTTACAAATCATGAATAAAATTCAGTTTGAGAAGATTTTAGTGAACAATACTAAACCTAAAATCAGGTTTTTAAGTAACAGTGTCTGCAGTCAGCATGTTCAAACAAGTTTGCAGTACTTAATATCACCGATGGTTGAAAAACTCCTCATTCTGCTTATTGGAATAGTAGTACCACTGTCTGCATTAAGTAACATAATGATGACATCGTGACAAAATTACTTTCTGTCTCCAACAGAAGGTATTTAACTGACTTGGTTTTCACTGTCACTGATGTGACAGTGTCGCACTTAAAAGTAGACATCTTTATGCACACAAAATAATACTGTCTGCCTAAACATCTTATTAGTGAAATATTAAAATTCATACTGCAAAAGCCTGACTTCCTATGGGTAAATTGATGTTAAAAACAACAAGTCAGTAATGGGTATGAAACACTTTCTCTATTACAGTGGAATTATATTTTAGTAATCTGCATAACAAATGCATTTATGCATTTCAAATGATGGCATGAACATTTCGTCTCTTAAGTTTTGAACATTAAATATTATTTTAATTAAAATTTTAAAAATTTAAGCCAGAAAAGTAATGAACAATGAATGACATCTTCAGGGAAAAGGATTTTGGTAAGTATAAACATCTATGAAACAGTGGTCAACCTTTTAGAATGTCTAGGATTTTATCATGCACGCAGCATCCATGTGTCACAAATTAAGCTGTTCTAACCTATTAACGAAGCAGGTGTAAGACTAAGATCCAACAGATCTCTAGGAAAGTTATATTAACTGTATGTAAGCCCAAGGAATGTCTGAGCAAGGATGAACCTAATTTACATCAAATACACCTTTTAAACATGACCATACCAACTATGGGAAAACCTGTAACAAATTTTTCAACGAAAACATCCTCAATCTTGTAAAACTTCATAGCATTTTTATATTACAAAAACTCCCTTACTACTGTACTATCAAATCTCCAATTGCCATTCATGGAAGAACTGCCAACGTTTGATTTGATTTTGATCTCTGAGACATCAAATCCTGTTCTCACATCAGGCTCCTAGATGGAAAAAAAAAATTTGCTAGGCTTCCTCATAAGCAGTATCCCAAGGCAATGCTGCTAAAATTCTGATGAGAAAGAAAAACTATTTGAACACTTCTCTTATCTAGTTACTGTAAGCAAATACACATGCACCGAAAAGTTCAAGCAACGCAAAAAATATATTTATTTATATTTAGTATAAAGGGACAAATGTACTCAATTTTAAATCTTGAGGCCTAGTCTATTTATAGTAGGTAAAAGCTGTGTCAAACAACTTAAAAACTGGAGCTTTATTAAAAATTTCACTAAATTTCATATTTCTAAGGCATTGGACTCTTCCGTGACAAGATCATCTGTCTTACAAGAATAGTAATCTTCTTTCCAGAGAAGCTGACTTTAAAGGGACACTAGGAATTCCCTTATGGTTTTTCTTATTTATGCTTTAATGCATTTTCATGCATTCTGATTTCTATCTTAAATTTTCATAATACTTTTTTTTAATTTGGTAACTGTTTATGTCAAAGTGTAACAATATAATTTCTTGAAAATCATCTTCAACAGCTAAAGCAATGGAGAAGTAGATTACATTTATGGAAAAAACTGCACTGCGTCTATTAGCCAATTGTCACTCAAATTCTTCAAAGACAAAGAAAGGAAACAGCAAGGAGAAATTGTAAAAAGCCATTTTGGCATGCAAGAAATTATTTGCAAGGTGTAGCCCCATTTCTGCTGTGGGGAAGAACTGTTCTGTCTGTACCTATAACTGTAGTGCTCCTACCCTTGGACTACAGGTCACTTTGTCTTTGAAGTGCACAAAGTAATGCTGCAAGCTTGAGAGCTGTCAATCAAGTTATCACTGAAATACACAGTTGTGGAAAGGGAAGAGATTATAGCCGCAATCTTACACCAGATGGAATAGTGGGGTAGGTATAGGTCAGATAAATATGGTAGAATTAATCTATGAGTAGTAACATTGAACTCAAAAAAGCAGACACAGAGTCAGCCTCCCATTTCACAGGTTTCATGGCCACAAGACACAAACAATGGGAGAAAATTTAAGCTTCAAAAAGGAAGAGGAGGCATGTTCATGAAGGTCTGCCCCTGAACTTGACATGCTGAAGGAAGTAAGTGTCGCTGAGCTGGCTAAAGTAAATGAAAAGATTTTACACTGAAGCGTTGAACATAAACTTCACATGAAGATTTAATTCAATACGAAGCTTACTCTTCAAAGTCGTAAGATCTACAGAATCAAGAGTTATGCTACTCTGAAATCCAAAATAAGAAACAGTCACAGCTGAGGGACTGTACATGAGATTGAACTACTAACAGAGAAAGTGTGAGAAAAAGCAAACTAATTCTTTAAGTTTTAAAAATTAAGAACTATGATAAAATGGTTGCACTTGATTATCTTAAAGGTCTCTTCCAACTAAAATAATCCAATGATTTTGTAACAGCAGTTAATGTCAAGTTTTGCAGATATTCTGAATATAATCTGAGGTTACTATACATAACAGGATTCTAAGTGAGAAGAGACAACTGTAGTTTGTAAGTATCTAAGTACGGCAGAATTAAAAAGGGATTTAATCTCTGGTAACAGCACTGATGAGTGACACTGCAATACAGCATAAAGTTAATATATCCACATTTTAAAGGGTGTTGAAAATCTGAAAAGAATTTATACAAGATCTGGTAGAAGAAGAATGCACAAACAGAAAACTGAAATACAGTGGTAAGAATTGTGCAAGTTCCTTTGCAAGGAGACAAAAATATTAAGAACAGAATAGGGGTTTCCTTTTTTTTTTTTTTTTTTTTTTTTTTTTTTTTAAGTACACCTACCAGAGAACAGTTTCACAGGAACCAAGTATTGTAAGCTTGTGTTAAAATAATTAAAATAGGTCTTGTATTTAAGCTTAAAAGGATTTTTAACATCCATAGGAAAAAATTGTTAAATGTGGTAGATTTTAAGTCTTCCAAATGGAATCAGATGAGTTTAAAAATATATGCTTTATTTAAACCAGAAATTATTGTACTCAGAACAAAGTCTAATGACCTTAAATTTAATTCTTCTTAATACAGAAGAGGCCAAAGTATATGAACCCTTCTGCACTTAAACTCTGGGAAAGCATGGAAAGGTGCCCCCTCCAGAGACAGGATATGCAATATGCATATTATTATGTTGTGAAAAAACAACTCCTGTATTTCATGTTACTCAAACAGACACAAGTCTTTAGTTATTGCAGAATTAACAAAAACTAGTCATCACACTGCAGTTTATCATATCATTAAAAAAACCCCACAAATTCGTTTCCTAAAATGAAGTATTTGATTAAACTATACTAATAAGCTATATCATATGTTTGCTCATAAAAATAAAGTTTTGACATTACCTTTGATTGGATTGTCCTCAGATTGACTACATGCATGTCACAAGGCATGGATGACAGGAGTGGAGAGAAAGTATTTAGCATCTCTGGGACACCTGAATCTGCATATGTTGTCATTGGAATTACAGGATGATTTAAGAAAGAAGAAGTCATATGGCTAAGAAGCGAGGGAAAACTGACTGAAGCCTTCTCTTCATTCTGCAAAACAAAAGAGAAAATATTTGTAAAATCAAATTAATATGCCATCATGTCCAAATTTTGAAACCCACTGACTTTATATATGATTTCATTAATTTAATAGAAAATTTTCATTTATAGATTGTCCATTTAATTATTTTTGGAAACTTCTGATAATCCACTAATTCTCTTTTAGTACTAGGTATAGTTCCTGTTTTAACATCATTAGCGCATCTTTCAAAATGATCATTAAGATGATATCTCATTTCACGTTGTTCCACAGTTTTCTGTGTTAGTCCACGATGTGTATGTAAGGTAGTTTAGATAAAGAAACTAGCTACTACCTTAGTAAGTTCCTCCTACCTACTCAGTATCTATTTGAACATTTACAACCAGTTGGCCTTTTGCAGGCTGCCTTTTCTGCAAAAAAATTCTGTTCTGTATTTCTTATCTACTTTCTTCAGATTCATCTAACTTGTATCCTACATTTCTCCTTCAAAATCTAACTTCTCAAAACAGTTTGCTTGCAGAAACTGCAACCAGCATCTTTGTCTTGGTCTGCAATGCAAATTCCTTTCAGCAGTTTTACTTCAATGTCATGACAGCAGGCACTGAAGGCACACTCTACCAAGATTTTACAAGTTTTTGTACTTTGCAGCACTTTTACAAAAAGCTGTGTTACATGCCTGAGATAACTAAATATTTACAACAGCTAGTTAAAGCTCCATAGAAGCCAGAAAAGAAAACAATGGAAACATAGAGAGGCAATTTGTTTTAGAATGTCAGTGAAAATAAGGTAGAAGTGCATGAAAACTTATTTTGCTCATATTTTTCCTTGCATACTTCAACAGATAAATCCCTATTTCTTTATAGTTAAACAGGTGATTTTCAGTGAAAACTTTTCAGGAAGTTTACTTAGAATATACATACATAAACGCAACTTAAAAATTGCATTTTATAACAGGTTGAAATCATGGAAATGAAAAAATAAATGGAAGACACTGAAAGCAAAGGGGAGGATTATTTATCAGCTTATAATGGACAACCGTAACAGTAATTTATCTTTTGGGGTATATATGCTTATTTATTTATACCTCAGCATTAGCACTGACTACATCTGACAGTGCAGCAACTGAAAATATGCCAGAGTTGGTGTTTTTCTTAGTCATAACTAACACTGTTTGCCTCTTTGTTAGCTACTAAGCATTGAGGCTAGGATTTTTATATATCTATTATGACCCCTAAATTACTTTCAAAAAATGGTAATAGTTGCTAGTTGTAGAGGGCTGCTCCTCCATGCACCTCAGTACATTTACTTACACTGAATTCCATCTGCCACTTTACTGCAGGCTTAATCAGTCTTGAGTCCTTCCATTCCTGAGCCTTGATTTTTTTTTATTACCTTGAATAGTTCAGCAGTGTCCTGGTTCGGCCAGAACAGGGTTAATTTGGTGCAGCCAGGCTATTCTATATCATGCCCCGGGGCCAGTTCCGGTTCCGGGGGGACTTGAGGTCTGTGATCGATCCGCTCGGGAGCATCTCTTTGTCTATGTGGTATCACTTATTTGTAGATCTCTCTCTTACTGTTGTTATTGCTGTTGTTACTATGATTGTTTCTTGTGTGTTTCTGTATTAAACCCTCTTTATCTCAACTCAAAAAAGCACTTTGAAACTCTCTTCTCTGTCTGCGGTGGGGGGGGCAGCGGCAACGACCACGTGGCTCGTGTGCCAGCAGAGACTGAATCGCTGCGGCTTTACTAAACTACCACAAGCAGCACTGGTAAATTTCCTTGTCATTATTTTCTTCTTTTGCAATTAAAGTATGAGCTAGCTTGCTCCAAGTGCAGCTAAAGCTAAAAGTCTTCTGTTCAACTGACTGCATGCACCCTCTGTGCACAGGGAAAACCTGCACATACACTGTCTTTCAAAGAATACACCATTTCACTCCAAAGGAACACTGCTCACCCTGTTGCCATAGATGCTGTAAAGTCAAACCCATCACTTTTCTTAGTATTATTCCATCTTTTTTTTTTTCTGTAAATTGATTGCAAGAATCTGAGAACTTAAAAAAGGTCTCCTAGAGTATCTTACAAATTACACATGAATCAAATAATTTAGTCATCCTATTATAGTATTTAAAACAAATGATGCATCAAAAGCAACTGGTTCATAGTTCCAGGCATGTTACCTAACAAGCAGAAGACAAAACTACTGTCCAGCAACAATTACTTGAGAACAGTTTTTCATATGCACTTTTAAACAATAGGCATTCATACTCAAAGCATTTGAGATCAGTGATTTTTTTTTTTTTTTTTAAGTTTTATCTACATGCAAATTCTCACTGTAAGACATCCCAAATACTTGGAGAAGGGCCACAGTTTATTATGGGAAGAGTGACTGAAAAATCATTCTGTGAAGTGCAACTTTATGCCTGGAAGTACAGTGCTTGGTGAAAGCAAAGAGAACTCATTTAGATGTCCTCCTAATCTCAGAAAAAGATGTTCCTCATAAAATGCCATCAAGGTCATTTGAGAGGAAAAGACATGATATCTTTCTGAAAGCTTCTGTTCCACGTTGTGGGGGTTCAGTCCCTGCCGGCAGCCGAGCCACGTGGCCACTGCCGCTGCCCCCCCTTACTCGGACAAAGGGAAGGTAGGAATGCCTTTTTGGGATGAGATAAGGAGACTTTAATACAATGACATAAAAGAAACAAATGCCGAAATAACAGCAATGACAATAGTGAGAAAAAAAAATGTACAAAATAAGTGATACTGTGTGGACAAACGGAGCAGACAGAGCGAGCGAGTCACACTGCAGAACCAGAACTGGCCCCGGGGCATGATGTCAGCATGGTATGGAATAGCCCAGCTGCACCAAATTAACCCTGTCCTGGCTAAACCAGGACACATGCACAGAAACATACTGTGTACACGAGCATGACATCCCTGGGTCAAAACCTTCTCCAGATCCCAGAGATCAGAAGTACAGGAAAAAATGGGAAGCAAGTTTGTATATTGGCTGTCATGAAAGTGAAAAATCACCCATGGTAAAAAAATGAGATGAATTCTCAGCCTTGTCTAGGAGAAGATAGCACAGGGCATTTCAGTCTTCTAGGACTGAAACCTTTAAAGCCTTCTCTAAGGCTAACAGAAGTAGTATGAATTTTAAAAGGTGTTTTTAATATAAAGATGCAGTAATGTATATTGCTGTCCTGGGTTCGGCTAGGATAGGGTTAATAATCACTGGAAGCTGGGAGAGAGGGCCACCCTCAGGACAGACAACCAAACCAGCCAAGGGGATATTCAATGCCATACTGATGTCTGCCCACTACATGGAGTCTGAAGTCAGGGGCTGGGCCAGGGACACTGGCTGGTTCAGAGCTCTCCCGGTCTGTGCAGTGTGTATCACTTGCTTTATATATTGTTTCATTACTACTGTTGTTATTACTGTTGTTTACCTCTCCTTTTGTGTTATTCTATTAAATTCTCCTTATCTCAGCCCATGGGGATTTTGCCTTTTTCTTTGCAGTGAGTGAGCGGCCAAGTGGTGCTTGGCTCCAGGCTGAGTCTAAACCACAACAGTTGCAGTTGAGAAACCAGGCAAGAGGGAAGGAAAGACACTATTAATGGCCAACGGGACAAAACTGTCAGACAAGCTATAGCAGAAACATAAAGAGTGGCTTCTCAGTTCCTAGATTCTGGAAATAATAGGGTTGCAGAGAAACGGCTTTGAATGCTAGAACCAGAACTGACTCATCTCGGCTCATTTTTACTCCTGCTGTGTTCAGATGTTTTATCACAGGCACAAGCATTGTACTTAAGTGTTAACTACTTTGAAACTTTGAAAAGCTGCATTAAGGCCTAGGTGGAGATTTTATCTTGAATCTTGTATTCCCATCTCCGGAATGACATTCAGCTTTAGATGACTGCGCCTACAGAAATGCAGTCATTCAGTGAATCTACATAACAGCAATGGGAATGGGAAGTACAGCAGGTGTCAAAAGCTGCCAAGGAGACCAAAGAAAAAAGTGTTCTGCAAACACTGTAAAGACAATGCTTTAACAGAAGATCCAAAAGGGAAACTTCAAATCCTACTCCTCCCTGGGTACATCAGAGTCACAAAAGGATTGGAATACATCTTTCCCCTCTCAATCTAGGGATCAAAAATTTAAAACAAGACTCTGGGGAAAGAGACAGATGGGAAGGGTTTGCACGTACAGACATGTATAGTTACTCTATACACACATTCACTATCTAGGTGGCTTTCAGAAGTACCCTGCTGATGCTGACTCAGGAGATCTAGTCCCACAGTCTCCATCTAATTAAAGTACTGCTTTCTCAAATGTGGCATTATTTCCTCAACTTCAATGGCAGTGTTTAGCACTCAGAGAGTGAATGGAGCTCCACTGGCAGCCTTACAAACATTACGTACTTGCAAGATTCTGACAAATGCCACTGACAGAGCTGAGTGCTGGCTTAATGAGCTCTGATCAAAGCAAATACTGCCTTAACTACCTTACAGCACATTCATGTACAGTTATCCAATTAAAAACAGTCTGTGTTGAAATACAACCCCTTGAACAGATGTAAACAGATCCTCATATAGGATCTTTCCTTGTCATCAAAAGTAAGGTTAGTAATTCTAAACTTCTAGTTTTGAGGAAAAACAAAAAAACCAACCACACTCCAGTATAACCTTAAGTTACAATTTGCAACAAGTTCTAAGAATGGCCTCCTCTATAGAAGTGCCCTTGTATCACAAATGAGCTATTTAAACAATAAATGGAGGATGGAAGAGATTAAAAAACCCTCAAAGGGCTTTCCGGTAGGAGTTTAAATTGAGCAACTGAGGTCCTTAATTAGAGGAGAAAACCACTAATTAGACTCTTTAGAAATCATTTAGTAATTGAATGGAAGGAAGAAATGGAAAACACTGCAGAGAAGAAAGTAAAGCTGAGGCAGTTGATAATTAGACTTCAATTGAGCTAACAGAGGAACAATTAACTTTTCAACACAGATGAGTAGTCTAAAATTTCCCATATTAAAGTAAGGAAAGGAAACTGAGGCAGACAGAATATAAAATCAGAAATCTTGACTATTTATTCCTCCTCTACACTGTTCTCTGCTATGAACAACTCCAGTCAGGAAAGAAATGTAATTACAATGCCAAAGTCCCATAAGCATCCAAAGTATCTGATCAAACATGCTGAAATACAGATGCTGACTTCAGATGCCAGTGCATTCAAATAAAATCTGGAAACAGATAGAAATCTGTCATCCCAGGTTGACAGATGGTTCATCGTTCTGCTCCTCCAAGACAAGGCAGGAGAAAGGCAGAGCATGTATTCCCAATAAGCATGCACACGCACATCCAGCCATACAAATGGGCAGAGAGCAGCAGCCTTACTAGCATCCACATAAACACAGAGCACTTGAGAAACATGAGCAGAACAGACAATCCAAATCTGATTGTCTTCTTTAGCAGGTCAGGTCTGGAGTTCACTCATCAAAGACCCTCACTTTCTTGATTCACAAGTACTCTCAACAACCACTGATCCCTCAAAAATCAGTATGGACTTCAAGTCCAGCTGGTGTCTAGGCCTGGACCTTGGGCCTCTTAACCAGTCACCAGCTCAGACTTCACATGCTTCTAGGTTCTGGCCTCCCACCTGTTAGCTTAAAGTTTGCTAGCAGATTACATGCACAGACAGAAAATAGATGTCTTGCCAGCAACTGGCAGTAAATTCCACTGGTCCCTCAGTCCCATGGTCTTCCTCTCTCCAGCAGCTGACACAGAGACCTCTTCTTACCCTACTTACCTCCTAGTCTTACCTGAAGTTGGCTAACAGCTCACAGAGATTCAAAAAAGGTTGTGCACTTGGACAAAAACTAGTAAGAATACAGCATAGGCTCTGGTGATCAAGCACTGGCCTTGATCCGATGCTTTTATCTCTATTTTTCTCACGTGTTCCTCCTCGATCCTTCTCTTTCTCCTCCTCTGTCTGTTCCACTGAACATCCCATAACAAGCCTTTTGTTGTTGTTGGTTTGTTTGTTTTAGAACAAGTCCAGAATTCTCTCCCTTCTCCAAATCCTGTAAGTCTTGAACCCCTTTAGGCAGTAACGCCCTTCAGCTGCATAAAGTGATTTCTGCTGAATTATTTTATTGGGTTTTGCAACAGGAACAATCTAATCTTCTTCCTTGCACAGTGTCAGAAGCCTGCTCCACTCCTCCCTGGTTAGGCTACTTTGCTTCCTCCACCTAACACTGTTCCTTCAATGACTGTCAGGTCCTTGCACTTAATTTAGTTAGTCTTTAATCGGGTGCCACAATAGCAATCACGTTCAATAAGCAGATCATGGCCTTGAGCAACTTAGTCTAGTTGCGAGGCATCCCTGCCCGTGACAGGGAGGTCGGACTAGATGATCTCTAGGGTCCCTTCCAACCTAAGCCATGCTACAATTCTATGATTTGGAGAACAGCAGCTTGCTCATGTACAAGAAGAGCGCAGATGGCAAAGACAGTTACTAGTCACCATGACCATAAGCACACTACCATAATTACTGAAGTTGACGAACATGTGTATAGGTATAGTTGGATGAAAGGGATCACAAAAGCAGATCGACAGCATGACATGCTTTTCTCAACAAAAAAAAAGTGTTCTATACATTAGTTATAGGCTCTCCAACCGATGTGATCTCTTCTAATTCTTCTTATAGTGCTTACATGTTCAATAATGGTGCAGGAGGAGGGAGAAAGGACTTAATTCCTAAATAAGTAACTCATGCTAGACTTGTGGAAGGGACACAGTGCTAGATTTTGTTTCCTGTTGACTGGGAAGAGCTTATCCTGTTCCAGATGATGGCAAAATACAGTGATGAGAAATTTTCTGAAGTTCTGTTTTGATGAGGAAGTAGGTCACCAAACTGCTGATAAAGGCAGAAGCTACACAATGGTTATCTCCTAAATTTTGTCCTCCAGAGAGGCTATCTGCATTGGAAGTCTGCTGCTTATGTGAAATTCTTGCTGCTGACACTGCTTGTTCCATGTGCACAAAGATTATCCCTTGAGAGTTATTTCACTTGAGAATACAAAAAGAAGCCGGACTTCCAGCCTTCCTCCCTCCTTTAAGAAGGATTCTGCCCTACTGCCAGAGCTTGAGCAGGAACATGGTGACCTTCCTAGAAGTAGCGATACAGAAAGGTTTAAAATTAAAACCTTGAACTGCAACAGGTCAGATAAGCTCAGAATAGACCTTAAAGAGGTCTACCTTCCTGCTTTGTTGAATTATACAAGCTAAAAGCAGAGACACCAAGCTTGAATACTATGCATACTACTGAAGTAAAACTATTTCTAAACAGTGCTGGCAGACAGGTACGCAACAAATGAAGACAAGTAAAACAAGCAAAGGAAAGCAATTCACTGTAGAGATGTACACAGACAAAAAAACACTACCCATTGAAGAGACATACCTGTAAGTCCAGAAATCAGAGGAACGCAGTCCCCTCTAACAACTACTTCACCAGGAGCCAGCTAAAATGAGTGGCTGCTGCACTTTTGTAGGGTGAGAACAATCATTCCCTACAGCTTTCAACAGTATCACATGAATGGAGCCTGGAGACACATCCATCTTTATTTAGAACATTTCTGCAATACATCTTTGTCACAGCGTCAAGAAAAAACAGTATTTGAAAGAAGTTAGGCTGTAAGGTGCCCTGGTATAAAAACGAGGACAGTGCTGGCCTGAAAGCAGATTGCATTTGTAGGTAAGTAAGAGATTCAAACACTGCTCTTGAGCAGCAGACACAAACTTCTAAAATAAGAAATATAACATAACAGTAGCAGTACTGATAATTTAAATGCAGTGTTTTAAGCAAAGCTGTACGGAACCAACACATACCTGAAACTCTCTTCAAATGAAACAAAAAGCAAGTGCACCTCCATCACTAAATTGAAGTGCTGGGGCCTAAGTTGTGGGCCCCAAGTTGGAGCTGACCTGTGGATGAGTCACAACTAGCAGAATGTTTTGGTTTTCTTATTGGCTTCATGTTCCAGAGGCAGAACCTGGCCCACCTGTGCCTTTGTGGCTCTGCCCTCACCCAGGTGGTTGCAGCTGGGGTGGTGGGCGAGGCCAGGGTTATATTAACCAGAAGCCGATCAGTTGGAAGAGCTTCCCGTTGGGTGTGGTTTCTGTTTGGCTGGTCACACCTTGCTGAGCTCTCTGGGTGGTGTCCTTCCATGTGAAGGGCCACTGAGGGACCCATCTCTGTCTGTTGTGTCCAGCAGGTGATGCTGGCACCACAGTGGGCAGTGGAGGAGCTGGGCCCACAGGAACCTGTGGCAGGACTGTCTGAAAGAAGACTTCTGAGGGGATGTTGCTGAGTTCAGCACTGGCCTGTGTGATCAGGTAACTGATGGCAGCATAAAATGATGATGGCTGAACCAGCACAATATAAATACATGTGGCAAGGCTCTAAAGAAGATGCGCTGAGTTCTGTGTGATGGGAAGAGAGGAAAATGTCTTCTTCTTTCTTCTGTGGCCACCATAAAAACTCAAAATATTAAAGTTCAAGATTTTGTATATATTTGACAAGTTCACTATGGTAGTCATAACTAAAAATTATATTAGAATATATCAGGTTGTCACACATGGGCATTTTCAATCCAATGTTGCGTTTCTGCTTTTTTGAAACATCATTATGCTAGTTACATAGCATAGCAATGCACAGTATAGTTGCGTGAAACACACACACATTATAAATACACACACCAACTAAGTGGCAAATGCAACTTAACAGTCAGACAGAAATGGCTATATCACCAATCATATCTTTTCAGAGAAAGTGGATACTGAAAGTAATTCAGCAAGAAAAAAATAATAGTTGTATGTGGTGCAAGCAAATAAGTTTGATTATCTGACTGCCACATATTTGTGATTTTATTAACTGCCTGTATCATTGTTCTTCAAACAACCTCCCGCAAAACCATGGCAGCTATTTGAGCCATTGAATCCTGCTCCTCTGCTTGAGCCTAGGCTATAAATGCAGTTATATAAATTGAGTAAGTCAAGGCAAGGTATGAAATAGGAATCTGAAGAAGAAAGTGTGTGCCTGGCACAGTGTCTTTTCTCCAGCTATGTCATTGATGAAATAAAGATATTACCACTTCCCATAAATCCTATTTCATTCACATTCTTATACTATTCTGTGACACACTAGCGCCCAGAAAGTAACAGGTATCAATGCTTATTTTTAACAAAAAAAAAAAGTAAAATAAAGAGTCTATCAAAGAAACATTTACTTTTCTGACATGCAAGTATTGATAACCGTACTCAGTTTCATTCTTAACTAAACCCTTCAATTTAAAAATGAAACACATTCAGTTCTTGCTGAACAACCTAAGGAAAAAGAAAAACTAATATTAGAAAACAAACAGATATGCAAAGCCAAAGGGTGCTTGCAAGGACAAAATGAACATAACAAGCAGGATTAGTTACATCCAGTAGGAGGAGAAAAAGATGTATATAGAAGTTGTACCAAAACACAGTAACAACATCAACAGAGGTCTGAGGGCCACAGTTGTTAATAAATGAATGAATGGATTAATATAATGTAAAGTGAAATGAGATTTGCCCTGCTCTTACTACATACATAGCTTACTTAATGAACAATACCATCATTCTTAATACAACTTTTGCAGTATCCAGATTAGGGGAAAAATAAAAAAATAAAAAAACTTCAGTAAAACAAATCAACCTGGCCTTTTACATAGAGGTAATATCAGCACGAGTGTTTGCTGCTGGCTATATAAGCTAGAATTCAAGAGCCAAAACCCAGATAACATTAAAATTAGAGACTTAGTAGAATATAGGCTACCTAAGTATGCTAGCGATTATTTAGAATTCTACCTACACACTAGACAGGTCAATCTTAAATCACATTAATGTCCTGAAGTGTGACTATGTCATTAAAATATCCTGTCCAGGATAGACATATTTCCTCCAACAGCTGGGGAAGAAAAAAAGTATTTCAGAGATGTAAATCAAAGGAAACTTTTGGTTGACATTGTCATAACCAAAAAACTCCACAGTAAGCACATTTATTTTAATTAATTTAAAAGAACTGCATATCCTGCACTTCACACACTCCCCTTCTAGGGGGAAGTTTCTTAAAGAGTAGAAAACTCAGAACTGATTTCAAGAAAACACAGAATGAAGTATATTGGAATACACTTTAGGAAAAGCTTGTCCTGGCAAAGATGCTAAGTGATCAAAATTCTCTCCTGTAGCTTGCATGGTTCCTCAAGTCAATAAAATAGGGCTTGACAACAAAATTAAGGTCAGTGTATGAGTCACACTCCAGGCAATTACATACATAAAGTGCACATAATTTATCCATAATTTTTTTGACAGGTTTATTTTTAAACTATTATAACAACTACTTCCTGACTAACAATGCACTAAAAAAAAAAAGTTTGTACATTTAACCAAACACAAAAAAGGGGACTGCTATCCTTCCGTCCTTTAACACATCTGAAACAGCTACATGAGTCAGAAAATGTTACCAATGTTCAAATAAATTTTGAAAAACAAGATGCTAGAACACTCCTAATAGAGCAGAGGGGAATTCCAGATATAACACCAGGAAGATAATGCTTCCTTAAAACATCTTGCTTGGCTCTCAGGAGTTGTGCACACTATATCAGTTGGGCCAACAGCACCTCTTTGACTATACCCACTCCTCAGTTTTGGTCCTCCTTTTCTTTTAGTTCCTGCAAGAGTGTGCAAGAACCAACTGCCCTTAAAAGCTTACTCTGCAGCAATTTAAAACCATTAAAAGCTCCGCAGGCAGGGTCAGGGGGAAGGAAGGTAGAGGCTGGAACACAGGGACCCAAAACATCGAAGATTTTTGATCAGAGCAGGTAACTGTCCCTGTCTCCCTTCTCTCTGCAGCAATGGGCACAGAATCTTTCAAAAATGGAGGAATGGAAGAGGATTTTAGTAAGGAAAGGGAAATACACTTATTCTACAGAGCTGATGTCTGACTAGTATCCCAAACTGGTAATTGTATGCAAAGACATATGTAAATATTTCACTAACAAGACAATGTCAGAGTTGTTTAGGCTGCCTTTGGTCTAACTGAGGTAATGTCAAAGTATTTCACAACAGTTTTGGTTTGAAGCAGCAGTGCTGTTCTGAAATTAAACCTATGGTGAACCCTACTTAATCAGGCACTGTGATAGCTTGCTGAGGAGCCTCAGTGTGCGTGGACTAGTTTTCTTTAAGAGGGAAGTAACCAAGAAGTTCCCAGGCAGGTATACACTAAACCTCCCCATATAAGTAACCCTTCACATCTCCATTATGGTCTGAATGGATGACTGATCCTTTGGGTAGTTTTTAAAGTCTGTTCTGACACAAAAATAGACCTGCTTTGAGCAGGAACTGGACTAGAAGATTTCAAGAGATACCTTTTTGTGAGTTATTTTATGGTTCTATGTAAAACACCAAAACTGCACACAGTGTCAATGCAAGCACCGTGGCATTCACTGATTTGATCTGCTCATTTTTGTTCCAAGTTATTTGCTAATGTAAACAGATTTTAATGTTAATAATTCTTTCTTCCCAGCTTCACATTCTAACTTAATATAATACAAATTACCCTGGGTGCTAAAGAAGTCTTCTGTGCTGGTATAGATCTCTTTGCAGGTTTATTCTCGCAAAGGTAGATTAACCTATGCAATGCTCATTGTTGTCAAAGCTAAACTGCTGCAGAACTCAAGTTAGCTCAGATATTTGCACAGCACGCTGATATATGCAGTTAATATGCTGCCTGTGCTATACAGGATGAGAAACTATAAAATCATAATGACATGTACAACCTGAAAAAAATCACTGTCAATCATTAAATGGTGGAAATTAGCTTTAAGCCTGATATTGTCATTCTCTCACAGTGGTTAATGATACCCATTATAAAACAGAATTAATTTCAATTTATCTGCCTATTCATTATATTCATTCATTAGCAGCTCAGTATACAACCTCTCCTCTTTAGCTATGCAATGATTTAAAGATATAGTCAGTGCTGTCATCATGACTCTACTGCCTCAGTATGAAGATGTACTTCCTGTATTATCCTTCTCAAAAATGATAGGAAAAAAAACAAAGAGAAAATGCAAAGAACTGAAAGAAAACTGAAGTTATTCAAAAGACTAATACACCAAAAGGTGAACTGAGATTATCTATGCAATTAAAAACAAACCATATTAATAAAAGGTCTCAACTTTCCCAGAATCATAATGAAGTGAGAAGGTTTATATGTCTGGCATATAAATATTTCCACTTAAGTCTTATTTTCTAAGAAAATTAGATTTATTAGTTGTTTCCTCTTTCCACTTATTCATCTGAAATAATCTGTTATCTTTTATCCAGATTCAGGTAACATCATTAAGAGGCAGAAGTCTCACCAATTAGAAATTTTTTACAAGCTTCGTCAACACACACAAAAAAAGCTACGTTTTTGTAGTTCTACTGCTCGTGGGATAATTTCTATACTAAGTTCACTGCTGCAGTAAGATAAATAAATATTTGTATATTAATTAGCCAAAAAAATCCAGACAGTGAGTCCTACCACATCTGTTCCATGTCTTCTTTCCAGCAGAAGTCTGAAGATATTAGCTGTAATCTTATTATCTTGGACACCTTGTCCAAGGCCACGGTTGTCATCCTGCATAAGTCGACGATCCATGATCACTTCCAACTGACCTGAAAGAGGAATACAAGGATTATACTAGTAACAAGAATATGTAAATCTGCTATTAAACATTAACAAAAAATACCCTGAAATGTAACTTACAAAGAATCACAATTTTCCTCTTGCCTATGGAAGTGTAATAGCAGATCAATAGTTAGGACTGATTATGAAAACAGTTAATAACTTTGGGCTTTGGCTGTTCATAATCTTCCAAAAATTTTTCACAGGCCTTTCTGCAAATTTTTAACATAATAGTCTAAATAGAAGTGCTGCAAATTTTTAACATAACAGTCTAAATAGAAGTTTAGCATGAAAAGTTATCACTGCTAACTATTATTTGTAACAAGGATACCTGGCACATCAAGCATCAAAGAGGAAAATCACCCCAAGTAGATCCAGCTGTATGGAGAGACCTTCTGTAGAGGAACTGTCTTCATCTTCCACTCCATAAAAGAGTGCATTTTTTCCTTCTTTTATTTTTTTTTGTTTCACAGTTGTAGGCAGAAGGAGAAACGGGTAGGCAACATGAGTATATAAATACTCACAATCTCTCTTTAGCTTCTAAGGGTATTTTCACTTGTAGTAGGAAAGAACTTTGCACCAGATGACAAATGAGTATGAAGTTGAGCTTATACTGAACTGTGTAGCATTTCTATTTATAATAGCTCTTTAAGCATGATAAATCATAAATAGCCTTATCTTTGCAAATTTATACCTCCAAAGGGAAACCAGTTCAGGGCATGCATTTAAGTCTGTTATGGTTTTGTGCATACTGAACACAAGTGTACATAGCAAGTGTACTTGTTTCCTAAATAAAACTGGAATACTGAAGTACTTGTTTCCTCCACACCAACACACGCAGCATGGGCAGCAAACAGGAGGAGCTGGAAACCACCATGCTGCTGGAAAGCTTCGACCTGGTTGCCATTACTCAAACTTGGTGGGACAAATGCCATGAGTCAAGTGCTGCTACTGATGGCTACAGGTTTTCAGAAGGGACGGGCAAGGAAGGAGAGGTGGAAGCATTGCCCTCTACATCTATCCAAGGAATGGCTAGAGCTGGCCTTGAAGAAAAGCCATAAGAAGGTCAAAAGCTTATGGGTAAGAACTGGAGACCACGGCAACAAAGGGAACCTTGTGGTTCAAGTCTACTGCAGGCTGCCTGATCAAGGGAAGCATACTGATGGAGCCTTCCTACTCCACCTACAGAAGGCTTTGTGCTTGCAGGCTCTCATCTTGCTGGGGGATTTCAACCACCACGACATCTGCTGGAAAAATAGTAAAGCAAGCTGCAGGCAATTCAGGAGACTCTTGGAGTGCATCGAACACAATTTCTTTGGTCAGGTAACAGACAGCCCTACTAGAGCGGATGTAATACTGGACCTTATGGAGGGCCACAAAAATCATCAGAGGGCTGGAACACCTCTCTGTGAAGAAAGGCTGAGAAAATTGGGGTTGTTCAGCTACGAGAAGAAAAAGCTCCCAGGAGACCTTATTGGGACCTTTGAGTACTTACCTTATTGGGACCTTTGAGTACTTAAAGCACTTATAAGCTTATAAAAAAGATGGGAATAAGTTTTTTAGCAAGGCCTGTTGCAACAGACCAAGCTCTAATGGTTTTAAATTACGAGAGGAGAGATTTACATTGGATACAAGGAAGAAATGTTTTACAATAAAGGTGGTTAAACACTGGAACAGGTTGCCCAGAAAGCTGGCAGACACCCCATCCCTGGAAACATTCAAGGTCAGGTTGAATAGGGCTCTGAGCAAACTGATCTAGTTGAAGATGTCCCTGCTTGCTGCAAGGGAGCTGGACTAGATGACCTTTAAAGGTCCCTTCCAACCCAAACCATTCTATCACTCTATAAATACAAAATGCAGAATTTAGTCTACCAGAAAAAGCTGCTTAAGAAGGCAGTCTCTTTTATACTTCATTGTTCATACATTGTATGTAGTAAGAATACATTCATACTACAAATACTTATGCAATTTTCCCAAGCAGTTTTTCTTCCCTTTCTTCAAGTAAAAACAGATTTTATGTATCCAGAAGTAAGCTGGAAATGAGTAAGAAACAAGCTACCATTTTGAACCGCGGTATAAGGCTAAGATTGTACCTCAAACTGATGGTCTTTGTGGATTGCTGTATGAACATGGGCTGAGAGAGGGGTGTGTCTGAAAAAAAAGCTACAACCAGAGTAAGAAAGACAAACCTATGACAAACTTTTGTCAACATTAAAAAAAAAACATTTTGAAGATCTAGATGCAAAACTACCTAACTGCATTCCCAACTTTCTTTAAGAAGCCAGGTTAATGAAGGCTGATAAAGCTTTGTGATTCTTATGAAAGTTGTGAACAGCAAACACAAAGAAAATGATCAGTGCTGCTGAAGTCAGAGAGAAAACCCATTTCAAAAGTGGGTCAAGGATTAAAAAAAAAGATTGGTTCAGGGAAATTTCTGGTTTTAAAATGGTGTAAGTGTATTGCAGGAGGCTTCAGGGCATAAGTGATCTCTGCTACCCCATTAATTATCTGTCTATCTGCAGGGAAGTCCACCTCTAAATGACAGAGTTGCGTACCATCTATCTGGAGGTCTTCTGTGGGGCATGGAAGTAGTAAATTAGATCAGAAATGGACGGAACTTACAAGGTGGAGGATGTTCAGCATCTAACAGAAAAAAAAGATTATGCATCAAATCCTACAAATGGGAAGGAGATGGAAGGTAGGAATAAAGTTGCAGCATAAGTACTTCACAGTTTTTGATCATGCCTCTTAGAAGCTGATGTTGAAGACTGATGACAGCGCATTGAGAAATCCTACTCCATACTGCTGAGATCATATGACAGCATGAGAGTTAAGTAACTACTCCACAGTAAGGAACCTGTCTCTAATCCAAGAATGAGAAGTGAGATATAATTGGCTCTTAATATAAATCTCAGATGGTGGGTTATGCCTTGAGACATATAGTCTCAGACACATAGATACAGAGCTACTGAAGGCATTTGCCTAAACTGTCATGCTTTTAAATTTTCTTCCAGGATCCCTTTGAGATTCTGAAGGGCCTTCAGAAGTGTTATGAAGCATATGACTTTCAGCAGCCACAGAACCTTCAGCTTCATTTTTATTATCTTTTAAGGAGTCGAACATGCCCTTAGGACAAAGATAGTAAACACAGTAGTTTCATGAAATATTTCCTAATGATAACAAGTCAGACTAACACATTCTCCTCCTTTTTTCAGTGAGCACAGAGTAAATATGTGATGTTGCTAACTATCTCTTAACCTTGAGTGACATAATGAAGCTCACTAAAGAGTGAAATATTGAAAAAAATAATGCCAGGTATGGGATACATCTTTTGCTCTTATTTAACTGGAGTAGGAGAAAAGCCTCATGTCCTCTTACTAGATTGAAACCAATACTCACAGAAAGCTAGTTTCTCCCTGATATTTAACTGCAATATGTCAAACAGTGCTAGCTGTAAATTTCCTAACTTGAAGATGGAGAGTGGGAGTCTCTGGGGACTTCAATGTTGCATTACTCTGTGATGCAGAGATAAGGACTGTTAAAGAACAAATACAGACACTATTACAATGTAATGAAGCCTTGGCATGCTAATTTAGTCCCAACACCTATGTGACAAGTGTCTACCAACATTTGGTGCTGTCACATTCATTCACAAGATAGTCCAACGGGAATTTGGTTTCTAACAATGGAAGGCATGAAAAAAAATGCATTTTGGGTCATATAACAGGTGGTCTTGGAACAAAAGGCTGGTATTTTTCATTACAGCTTTATTAAAGCATTGGCCTGGGTTAACTCTTTGCCCTAAATTTAATTATGTCTGCTAATACTGCTATCAATCTAGTAGAGTATTCACCTTTTGTCAGAATGAACATTAATATGACACTTTTCTAAAAAGAAACTGCTAAGTAGGTTTACGCATAGTTTCAGATATAACTTATTTTTTCCAAATACTGTGTTTTTTCAAAACCATGTACATTTAAACTCATAACATTACAGCAAGGAATTATACATCTCAAGTTATGAATTATATACCCTATTTTGTCCACTACATGGTAGCTTTATTTGAATGCCTCCTCATTCTGTCTATAGACTGTACAACTGACCTCTGTTTCCACCCCTCCAGGCCATTCATCATAGCCTTCTCTGCTGTGAGGGATGAGCCTGCCTCCCTTTGGGAACTCTTAATATGAATTTATTTTTCCCATCAACATATTAATCAGCTCTTTCAAAGTACTCCATTAAATCTGTTTTGCTTCAGAAGAAGTATGTTGATTCTTACCTAGGGTGATTTTTATCCTTTATTTCAGTAATTCTTGTCTTCAAAAAGGCTGGTATTGTTTTCCTTGACAGGGATGTTAGGCTGTACTGTGTATATATATATAAGACTAGTGCTTTCTATCCTAAAGCAAACAAACTAATAAAAAATCATGATCAGCATCACATTATCCATCTTAAGCTACCAGAGCTATCCATCCTCTGCTACCAGAGCAGTTGTCCTGGTTCAGCTAGGACTGGGTTAACTTTCACCAGAAGTTGGGAGGAGGCCATAGATGGGACAGACATCCCAACCAGCCAAGAGGTTATTCAATACCCTACTGATGTCATGACTGCTACATAAGAACAGAGCCAGGGGGTTGGGTTGGTGCTGTCACTCAGAGCTAACACAGTCTGTGCTGTTTATATTGTTTCATTACTGTTAGTGTTCTTTTTACTTCTCCTCTTGCACTGTTGTATTAAGTTCTCCTTATCTCAACACATGAGGCTTTGTATATTCTTCCCTCTTCTTCTTCTCATTTGGGAGGTGGGGTGGCAATGCGTGAGTTGCCATGTGGTGCTGAGCTCCTGGCTGAATCTAAACCATGACAGCAGTACAAAAGAGAATAAAACCACTTTGGTTTGTTGTTTCATCCTTGAGTTCCATCAAAGTTCTTGGGTGAAAAATACCTTGTTCTGGCAATTCATTGCTCATTTTGTCTTTTATGTAATCCCTCTCCTTTGTCTCTAGAGATCTTCCATTGAATATGACAGGATGTCATGTGGAAACAACTTCTACCTCTTTTCTTATGGACATACTCTAGAACTTGTCAGAATTGGAGAAATGTATTTATTTTCTTCAAATGCTAGTAGGTATGGTAATCTCTGAATAAACTACTTCAGACAATCAAGAAGGACAGACCTTTATAATATCATCTTATACTCACCATTTTTCAAGCTTGCAACACCTAGAGACTGAGCTGAATGAAGTGTCAAACGAAAACCACCATCTTGGATATAAGCCATTGTAGTCATAGGATAGATATTTGCTTGAAGAGGCAATTTGCGCATCGTCAGTCTGGGCTGGATCTGCAGTATGAACACGAACTTCAATAAAATACAATTCTTTTTATGCATTTAAATTTCAAAGACCTTCTCAGACATTTATCCCATGGCACCGAAGCATTCATTCAGCTGTATTATTTAGCTTTCTTGAGATCTGTGGGTAAAATCACCACTCTGGAAATAATAACTTCAAGGTACTTTCAGATCAAAGAACATTTAAAAAAACCTGAAAGATTCATCAAGGGAATCTACAAAAAAGGAATAATCACAATTATAGAATGAGAGAATTTTTTTTCTCCTCTAGACAGCCAGCAGTGAATAGGTTCA
Source organism: Eurystomus glaucurus suahelicus (assembly GCA_032159205.1). Taxonomy (NCBI): domain Eukaryota; kingdom Metazoa; phylum Chordata; class Aves; order Coraciiformes; family Coraciidae; genus Eurystomus; species Eurystomus glaucurus. Next base: position 105,489 of record JAVFHW010072252.1, on the reverse strand, counting down.
AGGCAACAGAAAAGGAATTTGGTTTGTTATGGGAACGTCCTAAAGTGCTACTGGAATTCCTGAATGGTACATGACAAATCAGTAGTATTAAAATTATTTTCACATTTAAATTTACTGTCTCCAGTAAAATGTAGTACTACACACGAACTGGAAAAAATAGTAGTTTCTTACTCAGCAGGTATGTTTTTTATTGTATTTGCAAAACTATTTTTAGCAAGGAAGGAAGGTAAAGAAAATAACTTTTTTTTCCTTTTGTGTGTGCTGCGGAGTTAAATTTAAGAAAGTCAGATTTCATCAGATGCATTACCAGTAGAACAAGTTATTACACTTCCAAAATACATCACTTATTTCCACCAAGGCAGCAACCAGTTTTTCTCTGAGTTGTTGGACCTTATGCATATCTAGTGTTTGTGCTACTCAAAGGGCTCTAAATCAACAAAGCAGAGGGGGAAAAAAGCATACAAGTAACTATGTGGTGGCTATAACCTGCTATAGTACAATTCTTACATTAAAAAGGATATAAAGGAATATTTAACAAACTCCTTGAAAGAAAACAGTTGCTACTTCATCAGGTCTAAATACAATTTTAGAATGTATATATTTTTAAAGCTTTTCTCCTTTTAAATCATTAGAGGAGCTTAACACAAGTTTGATTAATATAACTAAAACTCTTTACAATCAGAAGTATTAAGATAGTTAAAAACTGAGACCCTAGGCTTTTATAATTAATAGACAAAATTACCTGATATCCATTAAGATCAGTATAGAATCTATTTTGACTGTTTATGTCAGATGAAATTCTCATTGCAAGCTCACGATTATATTCTCCTCTAATATCCACAATATTGGAAACTTCAAAAGACCGGCCTTCCAAACCTACATGAGAAAGATGCATTTAATATCTCTCAATTTTTAAAAGCGATTGTCACTTATATAAGAATGACTATGCTCCCAGAACACAGTGATCTACTTTTGCCCTGAAAGTTTTCATTTTCTGTCATGACTGAACTGGCTTCAAGTATCTGGTTAGATACGTACCAGAATGACACAGTAGTACTTCTAATTCAGTACTCATTGAACAGACAGTCTGAAACCTTCATTGAATTAGAAAAGAAGTAATTAATTATAAGAACCAATGTGGATTCTGGTACATCAGCAGCAAACAGCACACAACTGTCAACTGCTGTCTTTAGCAGCAGCTAATATGCTGGAGCAAGACCTAGCCATTCACTTCTCCCCTTGACTCTCACGCAGCTGTTGCCATTCACAGACAAAAACTAATTTACCAGCTTCTTGACAGCAACTGTTTCACCAAGCAGGAAGCTGGTCAGCTGTTTTAACCAAAGCCACACACTGGTATGATTGCAACTAGGACAGGAGTCTTTGTTGACATGGAAAATATGCTAATTTATTAAAAGAAGGATCAAGTATCTGAAAATGCAGGCAGATTTCAGTAAGATTTTTTTTCTACAGTGCCTTGCACCGAATATTTTATATACTTTTAATAATAACCTGACTGCTTCAAAGAGTTTGAGACACAGTCTGGACTGGAATCACACTATCATTCAGCATGACCAATTCTACCCTTTCTGTAGTCTAATGGGACTAAAAAGTGTGAAAAGATTTTCACCAAGCAGAAGAGAGCTATGAAATATCTCTTTGTAGTGAGATGAAATTACACTGTGCTTGTCTCATGGATTGTAAACAGAAGACGATAGAAAGTGAAGGACTGATTAACCAGCTTAGTCCTTTAAAACTTGAAGACAGTATTTAAAAGTCTTAGGTACTAAATACTTTTTCTTTTTTTTTCAGCAGTTCCACTGTATGTCAATTCACAAGACTCAGAGGCATATTCATCAGTTTGGGCTCCTGAACTGTAGAATCTTTCGCAGAAGGACAAAATATCTTCAAATAAAATTCCTAGATTCCTAAGCACATGGACAGAATATCTTTTTCCTTCTACACAGTTTTCAAATTTTTTTGGCAGTTCCATTTCAGAGCATGTACAAATAGTTAAAGGACATTTCTAATTTGTCAAGTTGTAAAGCAAACACTCTGAACCTTTATACAATGGAATGCTTGAAGTGTCCACCTGCTTTGATTGTTACACTATTATTTAGTATGCAAAATGCCATCAAGATTGTGATTTTGTCACCTGAATGAGGAGGATGTCAAGTTCTGCATTTGTTTCCCCTTTTTTTCTTTTTTTT
>JAVFHW010072252.1:54061-102879 GCA_032159205.1 Eurystomus glaucurus suahelicus | reverse complement strand
TTTTTTTTAAATCTGAATGCCACTTGCAGCAGTACTAGCAACTGTTGAAGTGTTACCATTTACTTACCAATGGCTATGTGTACTACACTGCTAAATAAAAAAAACTCCATTCAGGTAATTATTTCCATGTTCCCAGACCTAGTCTGGAGAAAGTAGATCTACATGTTCTACTTCTAATGTTCTTAGTCATAGATTTTCCAGCTATTTTAAAGCAGGACTATTAAAGCATGAGTATTTTGAACAAGGATACAATATTTTAGCCTACATTTCAAAATGACCAGACCATTAACTACTCTCAGCTCTTTTCTACTACATAATTTGAGTTACTATAAAAAAAATTATTACGAAGATAATAAAACATGAGAAAACATGATAAAAAGATTAACAAAACCATGCTGGTATCAAAACCAGCTACCAATGGAAACAGAAAAAGTTAAAAATCATTCACTGGTCAATTACTGAACAGAGTTGTCAAGCCAGAGTATCTCCTGTTCAAAACAAGTAGAATTCTAAAGCCAAAAGTGGAAACACAGTGTCTTACCAAAATTGCTGAAGAAGCTGCAGGACTCTGAAGTACTGTTCAACAGTTGGATTAGCCACACAATCAGGCTTTTCACCCCCTGGCAAGCAGGTGGGTTACAACAAGAGTATCAGGTCTTTATTAAAAACAAAATGTATGTATACACATACACATACTTATTTCTCTCCACATGCTTTGTTAGTGTACATATTTACTAAAACTTCAAGATATCTCCCTTTAATTGAAGTAATGCTATATGAAGAACTTCTTGTAGAAAGCCCAGGAAACAGACCTCAGCAAACAATGATGCAAACTCAAATTTTCAAACTTTGAAAAAGGCCATTTCATATGAAAAAATTGAAATAAAAACACATCATAAATGTAAAGAGATAAAATGTATTTTAAAATTGCGTAAGTTTTCATTGTAGAAGCTGTAAGCATGGTACAGACTTCATCCCGATGACTAGATGAGTAATTGTGTAAGTATTGGAATAGTGTGATGAATTTAAAAATGTCCAAAAACCAGGAGAAAAAACTAGACAGTGCATTCAAAATGAAATATAAACTTATGTGACAGGAATTGGCAATCAAGTGATTTTTACTGATAACTCATTTTCTATGAACTGTGAGATGGAAGTATAATACTTCTGGTAAGCACTTACTAACAAATTGAAGAAAAAGGAGTATTACAAAGTAATCCATTTGAAAGAAAAAAAAAAAAAACACAAATAACCTCACCCTAACCAAAAGACAGATTTTCCAGGCTATTTCCAGGTTTTTTCTCTCCCATTTGCTACAATAAACATCCTCCTTATTCAAGTTCCCTCCTCGCTATGAAGTTTAATTTAGTGAAACCCACACAGAAAAGTAACTTCTTTCACATTTTTGGCAACCTAGTACATCTTGACCTCAAGGCAACTTTTTTTTTTTTTTCATCTAAGCCTATTTTACATATTGGTCACGTAAAGCAAAAAATATGTTCTTGAATATAAATATCTTTCCTCAGGATCTTCAACAACAAATTACTACACAACATCTTGGTTTGTATTCATAAGGAATGTGATCTAGAGTTTGATCTACAATTACTGGATCAGATGAGCTGGCAACTGAACTCTGATCAATATCTGGCATACGAATAACCTTTAGCAACTTCAAACTATACATTTATATAATAAAAAATGAGACATCTGAATCAAATTAGTTCTACAGAGAAATATATTACAACAAAAAAATAGATCAGTTCTGAGTGACTAAAGTAGATGCTGCTGGCAACACTAATTTTGAAACACAAATGGAATAAGGAAAAAAAGCAAGGAGGACTTTAAAAGTACTTAAAGGTCCACTACTTTTTAAGGTGTTTAGAAGAGTAATCAAATATGACAAATAAGATTTTTAAAACCATGCAGATAATTTTGACATGTACAATAAAAGTAATGCTAATATAAAACTTGTTTAAGTTCCTTCAAATGTTGTTAATTTTAGTCAATGCTTCTGTATTTCAGAAAAATTTCAGTAGTGTAAATACAAACAGAAGAACAAATGAAAATGTGTGTTTCCAACTTCAATTACACAAAGATACACTTAAGCATTTTAAGTCAAGTTTCTACAGGAAAATAAGTTTATAGAATTGCACCATGATTTCATCCCTCATTTAGATTTTTCACTGGCCAATTTAATCATCCATTTCGGAAGGGTACAGAGTTTCCAGCACTACTGTTTTCCTAGAATCTTCTTGGAAATCAGCAGTTGAACAGTGGAGAAACAAAAAATGAATGCCTTACCAAAGGAAAAGCAAGCAAAACTGATATGAAGTTATGCCCTTAAAGTTGATAAGCCAGTGTTCAGTGCTGGTGCCTCTAACAGATACAGACAATTCTGTCACAAGCTCTTCCAAGCAGATAAAGGACATTAAAAAAAGGAACTTCACACACAACTGAAGCATGCCTACAGTTCTGCAGTACACCAGACTTCACTATTAGTACCACTAACAAATAACTTTACATTCTTTGCCACTTTAGAGAAGGTACTGCTGTACCTTCATTAGTAAGTTTGAAGCTATAAAAGAAACTATATGTTTTTATATCATCTGCAAGATACTTCTAATTTTTTTTTTCCCCATTTTTGTAATTTCCAGCTACCTACAGCATTCAGATGACCCAGTAAAGTTCAGGACCCCCTTGAAGGTAATTTTTACTAGAAAATTTCCTAATACTGAAATGTATCTGCCACAAATCTGTTGAGTTTAAGCATGCCAGCTTAATAACTAGCATGATACTCAGAAAGAGATCATGGGGTACTGTACCCAGTAAAGACTTCAGTCTGACAAATTCTGCTCTAGTTCAGAAGTTTAACATTCAAACATTAAGAAGACAGGTAGGATCAAACACTGTGTTGACGAAGACTAACTGCTGAGAGAGATGGAATTTCACAGCTCTTACCCTGTACTTTATACAGTCGCATGGTATGTGTCACGTGGTGGAAAAAACATACAACTTCTGAGAAAATCTTTCCATGAGTAACTCTTATGGTAGGTGGATCTGCAAAAATATATGGCTGCAAAAGGAAAATCATAAGTTAAGATAACTATTCTGAAAGTTTTTGCATAAAAGTACTGTCAATAAATCGAAGTATTCAGTAAGTATCAAAGTCATCCATTTTTAGAAGATCTGTTCTATATGTGAGCCTTTAGTCTAAAAAATGGGAATTAAAAAATTAGTCCTAGCTGAAATTCAGCAACTTGTCTTCAGAGCCTCACTTTTTCTTTAGCTAAAATTAGGATAACCCTCATTACATCTCTCACAGGTATTTTGTGAGGATTAATACTCACTTTACAAGGTGTATAGACAAACACAGTAATACATTAATATTGCGAACATCAGGACTGAGCTTTTTTGCTAGCAAAATTATACTTGCTAACCAGTAATGAAATACTGTAGTTTCATACTCTGTGGCAGATGGTTTAGCTGTTATATTTGGTTTGCTCATAGTTCACTAGATCAGTGAATCACACACTGCATGACAAAAGCTGCCTCTACAGTGTCCTGTGGATCAGCTGGCATATCCTTCTGAAAGTGAAAGAGGAAGGTGTTTCTTCAACAACAGCAGCTATAGTTGCCAGAGAAGACCCCTCATAATGCAGGGTAGAGCTGGGAACCATTAAGAAACCTCAAAAGGGACAAAGGCTTCTTAATAATGTCTCTCAAAGACTACCAGAAATTTTGCATATCCACAGTCAAACCAAAGAGATGAAGAAAATTATTTTTCCATGTAGTCACAGTAGTTTGCATCTCAGCTAAGCAAATTATTACCTTTTTTTTTAAAACAGTTGATCTCAAACTGAAGTGTACATGCTATATAGAAATACATGGATGGCTCTAAAGGTAAAAATGGGTTAAATATTAAGCATGTACAAAATCATAAATGAAAATACAACACATGCAACTACTACTATAGGCCAACAGCAATAAAAAAAAAGCTTTCACTCAAAAAACCAAACAAAATGCTTGAAAAACATGTTATTCAAGAGATTTAAGCATAAAGTTCTTAGAAGGTGGCTGTCCTCCTCCTGTATTTACTGATGTCATAAGGACAGAGTACACTCTCTCTTCTGAAGCAAGCAAACCAAAGATCAAATGTATTTTAAGGAAGAGAGGAAATCAAGAACCTACACACAAAACATGTCAGAGAAGAACAAGTATAGGTACATATCATCCAAACTTCTTGTTTGAGCACATAACTATACATATATTCACAGAGAAGGTTTTGAGAACTATTGTATAAAAGAAGAAACTGAGAGACTTTTAAAGGCCCCTGCCTTTCTATTCACATATTTATTCTTAAAGCTTCAGACAGAACAGTGTTTAATAAACTTTTGCCAGAAGTATGTCAGAACTCCAAAAGGCAGCTATGAACTACAGGAACACTTTCTACAGGAGTGTGGAAGAGGAACCATACTTGCTTACACTTTGCTAAGATGGGTTGCTTTAGGGAGAGACTGATGATTTTACAGCAACATTTTATCCAGCCAACCAGTACAAAAAAACAAATGAGGAAAGAGTCTTCTGGACTTCTTAAGAGTTGACATGAAAAAAAATGATAGGGTACTTCCAAGGGGTCTCATCTTGCCAATAAAACAGACAAGTGTTATCCATTATGCCAAAATCCATTTGCTAGCTGAGAAATACAGGAGTATGGTATTAAGAGAGCATGGAAGCCAAGTGAATTAATACTCATATGAGGTAAAGGATGAAGGAAATTTGGAGACTAGACTTCAGGTTAGAACTTGAGCTGGCTTTTGGGTTCTCTTATTTCCATGAAAAACTGCAAAGATCTGTAAATGTAGACTGAAACTTCCTTTTTCTTCTGGCAGAAGAGATCACCATGTCTCTAAATATCTATCACACATATTTAGAGAAGCCAAACTCATTTAACCTGTGACTACATGGTCCTAGAAGTATATGTCTAGATTAAAATCCCACATAGGAACTGGATTACTGACATGAAGGTGGAATAATAAAACCCTTCAAAATCCTACCTGCAGGATAAGGCAACATGAAGATCCTCAACTTAGCAACGAAGGTCTAAAACAGCAGCTAAGGGAACTCTCAGAAAATGAAGTGAGAAACCTGAGGTCCTCAGGCCACCAAATACGCTTGCCAATTACTGTCTAGGAGAATACTACTTACATGAACACCAGCTTGCCAAATACATTGTTAGCAAATAACACCTATATTTATGGGCTTATTTCTGTTGTTTGTAACAATGTTTCTCACTCTGGCTCTCAGTGGAACTGCCCAGGACTGTATGAGCAAAATGGAGAGATGCTGGACAAAGGAATGAAAAAGGGTGTGAGCTATCGAAAGAAGAAAAAATAATCTGAAGTAATTTATTTAAAACAAAAAACAACAAAGCAAAACAAACAAAACAACCAAAGCCACGTTGTCCTGGTTCGGCCATCATCATTTTATGTTGCCATCAGTTGCCTGATCACACAGCAACATCCCCTCAGAAGGCTTCTTTCAGACAGTCCTGACATAGGTTCCTGTGGGCCCAGCTCCTCCACTGCCCACTGTGGTGCCAGCATCACCTGCTGGGCACAACGGACAGAGATGGGTCCCTCAGTGGCCCTTCACATGGAAGGACATCACCAAGAGAGCTCAGCAAGATGCAACCAGCCAAACAGAAGCCACACCCAACAGGAAGCTCTTCCAACTGACCGGCTTCTGGTTAAAGTAGCCCTGGCCTCGCCCACCACCCCAACCGCAACCACCTGGGTGAGGGCAGAGACACAGGTGGGCCAGGTTCTGCCTCTGGAACATGAACCCAGGAAGAAAACCAAAACATTCTGCTAGGTTGTGACTCATTCACAGGTCAGCTCCAGCTTGGGGCCCACAACTCAGGTCCCAGCACTTCAAACCAAATGAACAAAAATCCCACAACAACAAAAAAGAAACCAAAAATCTTGGAGAAACTCTGTTCCATTGAGCTTGTTAGTATAAAACATGATGGTGACAGTAACAATAACAACCAAAATATGTTGTTCCCATACAAGCAGAAGATGAAATGAGAAGCATTTAACAGCTCTCAGATTCTGGGATATTGCCACAAACACTGAAGTTCACAACCCAGAGTCTCCAAGCTGCGTATGAAACAAGATCAGCTCCACAGCTGAAAGTAAAGGCAAATACACTGATAGTTCTAAACTATACAGAAAGATGAGGTAATAGAAAAGGAATTACGTGTAATTTTGCAGATACTGTCTGAAACTAAGGAATTTTTAAAAAATGATAATTTGTGATTCCACAAAGCCCTGGTCTGAATTCAGTATATTCTCTGCTTTGAGTGGGAACTTGGACTAAATGACCTCCCAGCATGAAGGACTCTATGATTACTCAGACCTTAAATTAGGAATACAAATATTTGGGTCTCACATGCACTGGTAGTCTCAAGACTCCACCTCCCAAACAGTTAAAATGAATAGTTGCAGTAAAATCTGTTCCCCACAGCTCCACTAGAATGACTTCCCATTATACAAGGTTCAGCAGCTTGCTGTGGCAGGTTTTGTTGAGCCTGGAAAGCAGTATTCTCAGTAACAAGATAATAGAACTATGGGTCAAAGGGCCCAGAAACCCTTTTTTCCAGTACTTGTATTCAAGAGAAATAGGGTAATCTTCCCTTGAAGGAAGGGGGGGGGGAAGTGAGCTAGAAGTTTCAAGGGAGAATACTTGGAGCAAAATAATATCCCACACCTCCTTAGGATATTTTAAAATACTTGGCATCAAATTGGGTGCCAAAGTGCCAAGGGGCGGAGATAACTAGAGAGAGACCTTCCCTTAAAGGTTTATTGGCTTACACAGAACCTGGCATGTCGTATTGCAGCCTAAAGGCCCGAAGCATGGGCAGTAAGCTTTTCCTCTTGTAGCCAAGTGAAGGACTAGTAGCTATCTTAGTGTGACCTAGAAATTTCTGGCAGTACAGCACACTGTTAGTATGGAAGTCCAATAAACTATGCTCAGAACTGAGTTTTCCAACATAGACTCAATTGTTCTTGATATACCTGAGATTTAAAAAAAGAACTCAAGACAACGCCTTTAAGGAAAGTTGCTTCTCAATAGCAGGTTACCCTTCATTTGCCAGGGTTTAAGATTAGACTGGGCTTTAGGGTGAAAAAAAAATAAAATACTATGAGCTCTTGAGAACTGTGTTCTAAGAATTATGTGGCAGAAGAGAGATGTTGTCATTTTAATACTTTTGTCTCCAAAACAACTCCACCAATATGTGGGGCAGATTTGTAGATGACAGAAATGATGCTTGAGGAAAATACATAGTGCCACAGAAGGAACAGACACTTCAACTGCAGCCAGTTCTTGAGTATTGTGAGCACCCTCCAAGTCCTAGGGCCCTCACACTTGGCTTTGCCTGTTATCAGGTATGCAAAAATAGAGCAAGCATTAAAAGCAAGGATACTATGCCTGAGAGAGGATCCTCTGCCCTTTTGAGAGGGATCCTCTGCCCTTTGGAGAGGGAAGATCTGAAGATACTCTAAATGGATAGCCTCTCTCCTTCTGGGCAGTGGAACATCCTCTCACAAAAATGTGAAAAGATACCATTATCTTTCCCTTAGGTTTGAAGACCAAGCATTTAGGTAACTCAAATATGGGATCCCAGAAACCTTTAGCTTCTGACTCTGGAAAAAAAAAAACAAAACATTGTTCTATTCCCTATTGATACCGAACATTTAATAGTTTCAAAATTTATTGAATACTGTTTAGTTTTTCCCCCTAGATCTAACAGATTTACACTGCTGGCCATCCTTCACAGAACCACAAGAGATACAAATGTGTTTCTCCTTCACAGTCACAATGCTTTTCTTTCTATTTGTTGTGAGGTCCAAGGAAGTCACTTCCTTCAAACTGGTAACGTTGTCTATCAGTTACGCAGCATTGACATTATAAAAAATTAAGATACTGCCTGTCTTTTTGCCTGGTACTTTGCTCTTGTTCTGTTTTGTAGAAAATACAAAGACATGGTAGAAGCACTGTCTTATCTCTAGAGCTGCAGTATGGATCCTCTGCTCTGGCACTAAACTGGCACTGAACTACTACTTCCACACTTCAGAGACAGCATGGACAGAATCATCCACGGTCAAAACCTTAAGACATAACCCCAACGTTTGCCACAGTGTTGTAACACCTTAAATCAGCTGTTCTTTCCAGAGCAGTGACAAAGAGTTATCAGCATTAGAGCTCCACTGCATGCGTCAAGTGTTCTAAGCTGACATGGCTTTAAGTCATGGCCTGCATACCTAGCATGTACAGCACCAACTTTCCAAAATTAAACTAGCAGAAGAACCCAAGACCAAAAAGGCTATGTAAGTACTATAGTAAGACCAACAATTAAAACAGATCAAGAAAAACAATTTCTGGGTATTGCAGAACTGGGAGGAAAGGAATCAAAAGACTTACCAGGTGACAAGGCAACTGGTTAACAAAGTCTAAGAAAAAGCAAACTACTCATATCAGAGGAAAATGACCCAACACGAAATGCAAATTCTTTGCAAATGTTGTAGTAACACATACAATGAAGGGGATAGGAAAAAAACACCTAGCCAAAAATCAAGAAAACTGCCTGTAATCTATCACATTGCCACTCCACACAAGGACTTAGAAAATGTTAGTCAGTTCACCTCACACTGAGAACCCTGAACAGATGGCATTTATTTTAAGACAGAAATCATTAGTTCAAATTGTTTTAGAAACTACTAGAGAATTACATTGTTATTCACAGTGGGGCAACCTAATTAATGTCATTAAAATGCAAGCCAAATGAGCCTTATGGTATATTCATGAAGCAGAACTTTTAGAAGTCTCATTATTTCATTTTAATTGTATAAAAAGTTATAAAAGCTGAACACACCACTCTTTTTAGTGTTAATTAAAAATGTACTTTAATTTCATTTTTCATAGAAGTTCAATATGTACCTTATTTTCTAACTGTCCTTGCAAGCATGTGACATTTTTTGTCTAAACCATAGCATTTTGCTATCTATAACTGTCCAGATTGTTTTTGTAAAACAAATAGTTGAAAAGTGTAGTCAAAATTACGTAACCATTAGATTTAGTGATTATTGCTTTTATAAGCAAAAGAAAAAGCAGCATCTGAAATAAAATTAAAGCGTGGCCATGCAGCTGATGAAAGGTAAAAATTAAAAAATAAGTTATACTGTTCAGGCATTCACAGATCAAAAACACTGACATTTACAAATTAAGAATAAATGAACCCTGTTGAACATAACTGGTGCAAACATTATGAGACTAAACATACTAAATGGCTTAAAAGTGCCAACTCACAGGTCTCAAAATGTGTCCTTCTAGGAGAGATTGCTCTCATCCTTTATTAGAATAGAGGCGGAACATTGTCACCGAGGATGAGAAAAAGGCTGAGGTACTTAATGCTGACTTTGACTTCATCTTTAATAGCCAGACCAGTTATCCTCAGGGTGTTCAACCCCCTGATCTTGAAGACAGGGATGGAGACCAGAATAATCCCCTCATAATCCAGGAAGTGGCAGTCAATGACCTGCTATGCCAGTTGGACACACACAAGTCTATGGGGCCAAATGAGATCCACCCAAGAGTACTAAGGGAGCTGGCAGAGGAACTTGCCAAGCTGATCTCCAACGTTTATCAGCAATGTCAACGAAGGAGGTCCTGGATGACTGGAAACTTGCCAATATGACAGCCATCTACAAAAAGGGCAGGAGGGAGGATCTGGGGAATTACAGGCTTCTCAGCCTGACCTCAGCACTGGGGAAGATTATGGAGAGGTTCATCTTGGATGTGCTCATGCGGCAAGTGTAGGACAACCAGCATGGCTTCATGAAGGACAGGTCCTGTTTAACCAACCTGATCTCCTTCTATGACCAGGTGACCCACCTAGTGGATGAGGGCAAGGCAACTGATGTTGTCTACCCGGACTTCAGTAAGGCATTTGACACCATCTCCCACAGCATCCTGTTGAACAAGCTGGCGGCTCAAGGCGTGAACAGGTGGACTCTTCGCTGGGTGGAAAACTGGCTGGATGGCCAAGCCCAGAGAGTTGTGGTGAATGGAGTTAAATCCAGTTGGTGGCCAGTCCCCCAGGGCTCAGTGCTGGGGCCGGTCTTGTTTCATATCTTTATAGATGACCTGGACGAGGGGATTGAGGGCTCCCTCAGTAAATTTGCAGATGACACAAAACTAAGTGGGAGTGTCGATCTGCTTGAGGGTAGGAAGGCTCTGCAGCGGGATCTGGACAGGCTGGAGCAATGGGCTGAGGCCAATTGGATGAGGTTTAACAAGGCCAAGTGCCGGGTCCTGCACTTCTGTCACAACAACACCCAGCAACGCTACAGGCCTGGGGAAGAGTGGTTGGAAAGCTGCCTGCTGGTGGACAGCCAGCTGAACATGAGCCAGCAGTGTGCCCAGGTGGCCAAGAAGGCCAAAGGCGTCCTGGCCTCTATCAGAAATGGTGTGACCAGCAGGAGTAGGGAGGTGATTGTGCCTCTGTACTCAGTGCCCGTGAGACTGCAGCTTGAGTACTGTGTCCAGTTTTGGGCACCACAGTACAAGAAGGACATTGAGGTGCTGGAGCGGGTGCAGAGAAAGGCAACAAAGCTGGTGAGGGGTCTAGAGCAGGGGTCCTCAAACTACGGCCCGCGGGCCGGATACGGCATTCTTTTTCCTGTTTTTTGTGCACTACTACAAATAAAATAATGTGCAGTGTGCATAGGAATGAGTTCATTTTTTTCCAAATGACAGTGTCTGAGGGATAGTGAACCGGCCCCCTGTTTAAAAAGTTTGAGGACCCCTGGTCTAGAGAACAAGTCATATGAAGAGCACCTGATGGAACTGGATTGTTTAGTTTGGAGAAGAGGAGGCTGAGAGGAGATCTCATTGCTCTCTACAACTACCTAAAAGGAGGCTGTAGTGCGGCTGCTGTTGGTCTCTTCTCCCAGGTAACTAAGGAAAGGACAAGAGGTAATGGCCTCAGGTTGCACCAGGGGATGTTTAGATTGGATCCTAGGAAGAAGTTCTTTAGTGAAAGAGTGGTTAGGCATTGGAACAGGCTGCCCAGGGAAGTGGGCATTCCCATCATCCCTGGAGGTGTTCAAACAATGGGTAGATGTGGCGTTTTGAGACATGGTCTAGGGGTTAGGGAGATGTTAAACTAGATGATCCTAGAGGTCTTTCCCAGCCTGAAGGATTCTATGATTTTAAAAGGAAAGGAAACTATTCTGTCCACTTCCAGACTGATTTACACATAGATATTAAAATATCAAACCAAAACAAAAACCAAACCAACCCAGAATGATTACGCCTGCCTATTTCCTGAAGTGGTAACTGTAGAACTCCCAGTTTGCCTTATGCATCCAACTTAAAAGTTTCCCCAAGAGAAACTAGGCAGAAGTAATATGCTGCAAACTAGCTAGCTTCTTAAAAGTGTTCATTATCTCAGCATTTGCTTTCTGAAATATCACATTTCCAGTTCCAAAAGTGGTACAGTAGATTCCATATGTTAATTAAGTCAGTGTAAGAACACTGTCAGTCCTGAATTTCCAATTTGAAAACTAAAAGTAGTATGCTGTTGCCCTCTAATAATTATACAGGTAAAAATACTGATAACCCTAGACAACTGAGTTAGAACAGTTGCTTGCTACATTCATCAATTGGGGCTCAGTATCTCAATCACTATATTAAACTACATATGCTAATATCTGCTAAAAAAGTACTACACTCTGAACTGGAATCTCCTAATTCACAATAACGAAATCCCAAAAATCAGAAAAGTTAAGAAATGCAGAAATAAATCAGTATGTCCTATACATTTTCACCACAGGAAGCGAAAGTGAACTTATTTTATTGATAGTAAATGGTCACTGGATTTCTTGCAAGGGTAGCATCTTATTTAAGTCTTCTGGTGAATCGTAAATATTCTGTATACTTCTATGCTTTCAAATTATAATGCTGTTTTTTTATCCAAATCTAAGGTTATGAACTATAAATGTCTGCCAATCATTTCAATAACCAATGTCATTATTTCTAGTCACACAGCTGGATTTCAGTCTTGGGGAAAACTAGCTCTTCCAATGTGTATTTGCAGAACGCACAAGTTGCTTCACCTGCCCTAGGTTCTATGGTCCTGCTCTGGCAGGAAGGTTGGACTTGATGATCTCCAGAGGTCCCTTCCAACCCCTAACATTCTATGATTCTATGATTAGAATCTCTCCACAAATGGAAGATTTACCTTGGCATCTCCATCTGGTAAGAAGAGATAAGCTCCACTTTTATCTCGGTTACTTGTAGTTCCATACCAAGCAAACTCCACCTTCATCTGATGATTTTTACCATCTTCTTTGGTATTTATTTTCTAAGGACAGAGAATCATGTTTGAAATAGTTGACACAATTAGGTTTCCATGAATAAGAATGGAAGTTCTTAAAAAAGTAAAATATTGTGTTTTGAAATACAATGCAACGCACCTCCAGTAATCCAGACATTCCAGAAAACCACAGTTTCATGTAAGAATTTTCTAAGATTATATTATCCACGGAATTCTGCATCTCTTTTATCTTGAAAAGTCTGTCTGCCTTCTCCTGCCTACTATTCCTCATGTATATATTATAGTCTGCTAAAACTGCTTCTGAATTCTGAGCCTCCAAAAGCTGGTAAACTTCAAGTCCCAGAGGTGGTAGATGTGCCACGAAAGAGACCTGTTGGGAGCAAAAAAAGAAGCCATTATTAAAAATACCGAAGTATCAAATTTTTATACTAAATTTATGCTCAGAGTAACTTCTTTTGCTTCAATAATTTTAGGATGGCTGAATTTTTCCCACATTTCATAAATGATTATAAAATTACAAATGACATTCCAAATTAATAGCTGAAGCATGTTAAGAAGAATTAGCAAACTAAAACATCTGCATTGGTAATTTGCTTAGCATCAAGATCACTGTTCTACTAATGCAATAAAGAATGTTAGCTGTGATGTGCAGTTCTGAGTGTATTTGCTGTGCATTAATGATGTATGTGTAGCATATCAAGTGCACATAGCTCCTATTTATCATTCAAGTTGAATTTTAAAATCCACAAATTTAAAAAGCAAAATATAAGGCAACTGTCTCATTTTTAGTGTTTGGTTATTTAGGAGCTATAACGTTAATCTGCACAGGAGAGTAATATACACGATAGAACTCCGAAGCAATATGCTTACAATTTGATGTACAGATGTGTAATTTTATTTTTTCTTCTTCTTCTTCAGGCAATTAACAGTGTTAATTATTGTACTGGTTTTGGCTTGGATAGATTTAAATTTCTTCATAGTAGCTCATATGGTGCTATGGTTTGTTATCACTAATGTTGATAACACAGGGATGTTTTTAGCCATTTCCTGTGCAGCATTAGGGCCTTTCCTGCTTCTCATGCTGCCCTGCCAGCAAGTAGACTGGGGGTGCACAAGTTGGGAGGGAACACAGACAGGACAGATGACCCCAGCTGATGCCCAAAGGCATATTATATACCATAACATTATGCTCAGCAATGTAGAGCTGAGGGAAGAAGGAAGGGGAGACTTCCAGAGTTATGGCATTTGTCTTCCCAAGTAACTGTTATGCGTATGGAGCCCAGCTTTCCTGAAGATGGCTGAACATCTGCCTGCTGATAGGAAGTGGCAAATGAATTCCTTGTTTTGCTTTGCTCACGTTTACAGCTTTTGCTTTATCTGTTAAACTATCTTTATCTCAACCCTCACATTTTATCACCCTTACCCTTCCAATTCTCTACCCCATCCCACTGAGGGCAGTGAGTGAGTGGCTGTAATCATCCCTTTGGAGGACAACTGAGAGAGACTTAATGAATTATCTTTGTAGGAGTATTAACCAGAAACAAGTTCAACTTAGCTCCCAGGTCAAAAGTATTAAGACTAAGAAAGTAAGCCTGAAAGTAATACAGTACCATTACATTAATGCAGTACTGTTGTATCACTAAACATTCAACAAACTACAGTTTCTGATGTGTGATCATTGAGGACTATCTTCTATAATAATGTGTGATTCAAAAATTCTCAGAAATGGTTTAAAATCAAAACCAAGAGGTGGACTCAGATTCATCTGTCTAACTTAAGTACAAGACTAATGGAGACTACTATCCAGTCTTCGTATCTGGAAGACAGAAAAGGTAAAATCATAGAATGGTTTGGGTGGAAAGGACCTTAAAGATCATGTAGTTCCAACCCCAACACCATAGGCAGGGACACCTTCCACTAGATAGGGTTGCTCAAAGCCTCATCCAACCTGGTCTTAAAGACTTCCAGGGATGGGGCATCCAACTGCCTCTGGGCAACCTGTTCCAGTGTCTCACCAGCCTCAAGGTGAAGAAGTTCTTCCTTACATTTTATCTAAATCTACCCTCTTCCAGTTTGAAGCCATTAACCCTTGTTCTGTCACTACATGCCGTTGTAAAAAGTCCCTCTCCAACTTTCCTGTAGGCCCCCTTTATGTACTGAAAGGCCACTACAATGTTTCCCCAGAGCCTTCCCTTCTCCAACAACCCCAACTCTCTCAGCATGTTTTAACAGGAGGGGTGTTCCAGCCCTCTGATCATTTTTGTGGGCCTCCTCTGCACTTGGTCCAGCAGGTCCATGTCCTTCTTATGCTGGGGGCCGCAGAGCTGAAGCTAATACTCCTGGTGGGGTCTTACGACCCCAGGAAAATCAGAATCTAACCACTTAAGCCACTGCACTTACAAACCCTTCCAGGAGTGCCTGAGCACACAAAGACTGTGTGATTATGTGAATAGACTATCACTTGAAGGAACAAGTAGCTTTACAAAGTTAGGAGAAAAGAGACATATCCGGTATTTTCTGGTCCTTTAAATGTAATACACTGTATCACAAAAGTTCAATAACTTACCACTTTAAGAAACATTAATGCTAAATACATGTTTCTTTCTTTTCCTTAAAATGACTGAATTCTTAGCATTACCTGCAGAAGATAGAATTGCCCATATGTGAAGTATGCTTTCCATTTTCTTAAACTGTGAAGCTATAATATCTGTCAAAAAAATACTTTAATGCTTTTTGCTTAAAGTACCATACCTGGTATGCTTCATGTGATACTGTAGTTGCTCCATCCCAAACAGCACTAATCTGTACATCAACAGGTTTTCCCAAAGGAGATAGTAGCTTAACTCTGGGTGAATTCACATTGACCGAAACCACTGAAAATCGCTCTTGTTCCATAGGATTATATATCAAAAGGTACCTGCAAAAACATATTTGCCAAATTACCTTCCAGCAAACAAGGTTCCTCTTCCAGGTTTAATACTATTGCACATAAATTTTACATGCTGAGTATTAAAACAATGTTAGAACAACAGGTACATACCACAACAAATAAATATGCAAAACATAACCAGGAAACAATGGATATTTAACATCAGTTTTTGGCAGATCTTATTTTCTTTATGCTTTTATTTTTCTGAGTAATTTAAAAAATACTTTACAATAAAAATACATCCATTTCCCATCTTTGGGCAGTTCCAAAGAATTGCTATTCACAGCTGCAAGCAAAATCGAGATGTTTAAGGGCATCTTAAATGTATTTTTCAGGCTGAACTACCAAATTCTTATCTGCAGTTGCTTTTCCTTTAACATAACTTAGAAACAAAAAAGTAATGAACAAAACCTGTTGTACATATATATTATCATGTATATATTCTTTAAAGTAACTAGTTTATTCCTGCTATAAGGGAAAGTTCAAAATTATTTAAATTATAATTTACCAAAATTCCCTATAGCAACCGTCTGCATATACATTGAAATCTTATTAGGTACATACGCAACAACTAATTTTTATGTAATCTTACGCCTGGTCTTCCATTTGAACACAGATTATGTTAGTAACAAAAAGGATCAGCTCTGAAACTGAATAAAGCAACTTCTTTAGTGTATATATTTTTTTTATTACAGTTTTTTATATGGTAAGGTATAGAAAAACAAAATTATACCAGAACATTTATGCCTTATGCTTCTGTAGGACTATCGCTGTACTTCTTGTATTTTCATTGCCAAGCTCAAAGATTGCACTATTTACAACCATTCCCTGATGTTTCCCTCTACTCCTTTCATCCTTAAAAAAAAATTGTCTTTAACAATGACAAATGTTCTTGCCAAAATTTCTGATAACTTCTTAGATACACAACAGAACCAATAATCTATCTTCAACCTCCCTAACCCTTCTCACTGCAAAACACAGTCCACTTCTTCATGAAATGTTATCTTTTACCAGTTTCTATGATAACCACTTCTTACTTATCAAATCACTCCTTCAGCATTTCTTCTAAGTAGATTCTTCTCATTCTCTGCTCGATTTTCTATGCAGATTCCTCAGCATTTTGTCAGTGGTTTTCTTTCTTTTCCTTTTGCAACACTACTCTAACTTTATTAGATGCAGTTTTGCTCTATGGATACTCAGGATCCTTATGAACATTAACCAGGCTACCATTTTCCCCTGATCTTTTCATTGGCTCCCTCCTTTTTTTTCTGCACCAAACTTAGGGTGTTTATCTTCAACATCACAGCCCATAACTGCTACCCTGTTACCCCACAATCAGGTCAACTCCAACTTCTCATTAGTTGACTAAACTAAAATCAGAGGCTATATCAGCTTTTTCTGTCAAGAACCTTTGGATTACCTGACATATAGAATGAGCTTCCCATAAAAATTATTTCCCTTTTAACTCCTTAGGCGAAGATTCCTGTGCTGAAGTACTTGTTAAATCATGGCTTCTTGTGCGTAACAATTTCCTTGCATATCTGTGCATCTAACTGTGGTCAGTTACCTTCCAGCACAACCAAAAGCACTTTGTGATGCTCCTTTTTTCCTGTTTCATGTTGAAGACTCCTAGATTACTAGACAATATGCTAGTTAACTGTATTCTTGGTCAGCTTTCAGGGTCAGGAACTTGTGCAAGACTTTGAGAGAGCCTCCTCCAGACATGGATAGGTCACTTTACACTTCTGTTTAAATGAAGATGTCTTCTTTTTGGATAAAATTTTGATTTAAATGTAAACATAGTTTTTTTATAACAGTTGTGGAATCAAAACCAAACTTGTCAAACAAGGCAGTCAGATGAAGCTAATAATGACGCGGCACATTTTCAGCAGCTGAAATGCAGGAATTTTGCCTAGATGCTAGTATTTTGTTTTCAAATTTTATTTCAGTAGGACTGAAGTATTTATACTTAATAATATATAATTTTTGTGCATACAAAATGCACTGACTAATGTAATTAAATTATATCACTTCTGAAGTACCATCCAACTCCCATCCTATATATATATAACTATAACTATTTTAAATATGAAACAAAAGAGTTACACTTCACTTAAGCCGTATCAATATAAAGAATGTCATCCACAAACGTAGAGCACAACTGCTTAATGTATTGTGGTTACATTACACAGAGAAACAATGACAATATTTAAAGGTTTTCTAATCCAGATTTTAAGGCAAAACCATGAATATTACTATCTTTCAGAAGCAGCAATCAATTCTTTTTCTTTCATTATTCAGATCACTAGTCTTTGGCAACAGCACTAAGGAAACTACAATAGCTCACTTCTTCTGTCTAAATAAAGGGGAGGGGGTTTTAATACCTACTGGTAAATTCAGATGACAAATTTTACGCCAAAATTTTACGTTAGAAATACCATTATGGCCAAGTGTCAGCCATTGTTTCTTCCACAGTCATAATTTCTTTCATTTATCCAAGAAATAAAAGAATTCTGAAACTATTTTAATATAAACTGCATTGAAACAAAAGGAAATCATGTAACTTCCCGCAGATAAAACCACAGCCAATTTACTCACACAGGGACCACA
Organism: Eurystomus glaucurus suahelicus; assembly: GCA_032159205.1. Lineage (NCBI taxonomy): Eukaryota > Metazoa > Chordata > Aves > Coraciiformes > Coraciidae > Eurystomus > Eurystomus glaucurus. The sequence goes on along the minus strand of JAVFHW010072252.1, from coordinate 84,940 downwards.
TATTCCATCTGTGCACTACAAGCAGGAGTAAACTGCTCTCAGTCTCTAAAAAAATGAGACACAGCTGCAGATTTGAGCTCTTAACCCTAAATTGGAAGCATCTCTGTTGTGCAAGTATTTGCAATTTTGTAAAAGCAAATCCTGCCACCTGCTCCTCAGACATTTTTTGAAAGATACACCTTGAAGGTTTTTTACCCCATAGTTTTCTAGGTCTCTGAAACCCAGAATAAGTATCTTTTATTCATACTTGTATTATCATTTTCCCTATATAACCCACTATATGCCAACAATGAACCATTCTATTAAACCCATACATTCAAGCATCAAAGAGTATTTTGACTAGACTTTCCTGTAGTAAAGATTTAACTTGCTGTGAAACAGTTTCAGCCAGAGCTGAAAAAACTGACCCCCCCATTCCAATTTCAAGTACCTTCTCTTTTTAAATTATCAAGAAAATATGCAAATTGGTGCAGCTATATTCACAGGTAAAATGTGACTAAAGCTGTTTTGGATCCCTAACAATTTTAATCTCGGTCTCCTAGAAGAATGTTACTGCAAATTTTTTTCCTAAATTGAAAAGTTAGAGTATTTAGTAACACTGTTCTTTTTGTTTTACTGATGTGCAGAAACATATGGGTGTTTATATATTCATATATAGACACATTTACTAGTAACACCTGCAACACATCATTTTTTCTAAAGTTCATTCAATGCTGCCTTCAAAAGTGATGCACTCAACTAATCTGAGAAACCAGAACTCACTCCTAGTAAATGTCAGAGGACCATCACTGACAAAGAATTATTCAGAAGACCGCCTCTTCAAGACACTTGAGACTCACGACATCTTAGGACAAGAGCTTTCATTGGTTAGTGGAGAACCTTTATTCAACTTTGCTTTGACAACGAACTCCTTGAGGCACTCTAGCTCTCAGACTGATCAATTTTACTAGCACCTCTCTGACAAACCTTCACAGATTAGAGCATTTCCCATTACAACTCATCAGAACCAGTTCTCTGGGCACACATGCATAGCTTCAAAGCAAAGTTACATGAACAGCACCTTCAATAATGATTGGTTTCATGCCCTCTTCTATTACAGAGGCTAAGCTGAAAAACAGCTAAGTGGTGAAGAAAACAAAGCTGCTACAAGCACATCCAAAATTGAGAAAAAAATACAATCCATGAAGCCAAAGGATATGCTTTATCAACAGTCTTCCACTGAATAACAAAAAAGAACAGAAGCATGTAACTTTTTCTCATATGTCAAAGGGGTGGGAGGGAGTGAAAGGGAGGGAAAAATAATGAATATATGTTAAAATGCTTTAAGCCCTAGAGAAAAGGAAATTAAGTAACTCTACATATGTTAAAAATCACCAGAAGGAGTGGTGGGTTATGAACCAGAATTCAACTAGAAAGTTATTCCGAGATCTTGGTAGTTGATGGACTTTAATGGACTATGATTTTAAAATTCTAAACAAAACTGAAAATATGCAAGAAAAAATTCCTTTGAAAGATGTAGGAGGAGTCAGTAGATAGTAACATTGTTTAATGAGTAAATACTGATGTGTATGAGGTAGAAATGAACTGAGGATTAATATTTAAACTATGTAAACTATGTAAAGCACTGGTTGCCATTCTAGCTGCCAAAAATACCATTCAAAATAATCTGGATTATATGACTTCTGCAATACATTGGAAGCTAAAAGAGAAAAAAATCCAAGAAAGTTAGAATCCTAAAAAATTCCATGATTTGCCATTACACAGGCCCAGAGTGGTCCACGTCTTTGGGGACAGTGGTAAACGAAACAAAGAGAACCAAGCCCATCTACTTAAAACATATTTATCTGTACATTGTGAACATGTACAGTCTCCCCTGAAGAAAATACTTCCATGTAATAGGCAGTTTCCTCAAATTTTTAATCCAGAATAAAATTGAAAATACTGGACCACAAAAATTTCTCTCGTGGTAATTACTAAGCCCCTCCTTGGGGGCCATGGGAAAAAACTTTGAACAAAATGTAGCCATAATGATTTCTTTTTTTTAAGAAGACAACCTCTACTGAATATTTACTTAAAACACTAGGGGAAAAAAAAGAGTTATATTAAGTTACTTAGTTCTGTTCAAAGCACTTACGGTCTCTCACATAAATGTCAAATCCTCCTTAGTCAAAAGTATGATTAAGGTGACATTTTAAGTACAGATCCCTTCATTCACTTTTTTCCATATCTGGCCCAGTTTGCATACATTTCTGCTATAAATTACTGAAGATGGAAAAAGTCTACAAAATAATAGTTCTGAAAATGCTTTATAAATGCCATATATACAACTTACAGTAACCTTTAATCAACTTTTTTTTTTTTTAAGAAAAGGGATTCAGGATATCATCTGAAATAATCTGGTGTCCTGGTTCAGCCAGGACAGGGTTAATTTGGTGCAGACGGGCTATTCCATACCATGCTGACATCATGCCCTGGGGCCAGTTCTGGGTTCCATGGATGGGTGCAACTCAAGGCGTGCGGCCGGTCCGCTCCGCTCCCTCTGTTTGTCTGCACGGTATCACTTATTTTGTACGTTGTTTTTCTCACTGTTGTCATTGCTGTTGTTTCTTGTGTGTCATTGTATTAAACTCTCTTTATCTCAACTCAAAAAGCATTCTCAGTCACTCCTGCCTTTCCCTTTGTCCGAAGAGGGGGCAGCAGCAGCGGCCATGTGGCTTGGCTGCCAGCAGGGACTGAACCACCACAGCTTCACTAAACCACCACATCTGCTCATGGTATTCCTCTGGATCTACAAAAATTAGATGTTTTCGAATACCTCAAGCCATGTTCTTAATATTAATTTAGGAACAAGACCAATCAAAAGCCAACTGTGCAGGCTCATGATCATGACACTCTCTTTGATAGCAGATTATTCCTTTTTTCTACAACTCTTCTTAGCTGTTAGCAAATTGAGCTTTAAAAACTATATGATACACAGTATTTCAAGACATAGAATCATAGAATCCTTCAGGCTGGGAAAGACCTCTAGGATCATCTAGTTTAACATCTCCCTAACCCCTAGACCATGTCTCAAAACGCCACATCTACCCATTGTTTGAACACCTCCAGGGATGATGGGAATGCCCACTTCCCTGGGCAGCCTGTTCCAATGCCTAACCACTCTTTCACTAAAGAACTTCTTCCTAGGATCCAATCTAAACATCCCCTGGTGCAACCTGAGGCCATTACCTCTTGTCCTTTCCTTAGTTACCTGGGAGAAGAGACCAACAGCAGCCGCACTACAACCTCCTTTTAGGTAGTTGTAGAGAGCAATGAGGTCTCCTCTCAGTCTCCTCTTCTCCAAGCTAAACAATCCAGTTCCATCAGGTGTTCTTCATATGACATACTCTATAGACCCCTCACCAGCTTTGTTGCGTTTCTCTGCACCTGCTCCAGCACCTCAATGTCCTTATACTGTGGTGCCCAAAACTGGACACAGTACTCAAGCTGCGGTCTCACGGGCACTGAGTACAGAGGCACAATCACCTCCCTACTCCTGCTGGTCACACCATTTCTGATAGAGGCCAGGACGCCTTTGGCCTTCTTGGGCACCTGGGCATAGTGCTGGCTCATGTTCAGCTGGCTGTCCACCAGCACCCCCAGATCCTTATCTGCCAGGCGGCTTTCCAACCACTCTTCCCCAGGCCTGTAGCGTTGCTGGGGGTTGTTGTGACTGAAGTGCAGGACCTGGCACTTGGCCTTGTTAAACCTCATCCAATTGGCCTCAGCCCATTGCTCCAGCCTGTCCAGATCCCGCTGCAGAGCCTTCCTACCCTCAAGCAGATCGACACTCCCACTTAGTTTTGTGTCATCTGCAAATTTACTGAGGGAGCCCTCAATCCCCTCGTCCAGGTCATCTATAAAGATATGAAACAAGACCGGCCCCAGCACTGAGACCTGGGGGACCTCGCTTGTGACCGGCCAACTGGATTTAACTCCATTCACCACAACCCTCTGGGCTCGGCCATCCAGCCAGTTTTTAACCCAGAGAAGAGTCCATCTTTCAGTCCTATTCAAAATTTATTCAGCAAGGAAGCTAGGTAACAGAGAAATTTTTGGACAAAATTATTCAAAATCTCATGCATGAAAACCATGTAACCAATCCAGTTTCTGATGGTATTCAAGTCAGATTCATGCTTGTTTTAAACAAAATTTGACTCTGAAGGTATTTTTTTAAAAACCATCCTCATTTCCCCCTTGGCCACAAAAATATTTATTCCTGAAATGTAGAAAGTTCTCCTGATTTCATCCAGATTATACCTCTTCTAATACATGTTCAAAACATTGAACTCTAAGCCTCTGTGTATCTTGAACTATTATCTGTGATATTTGGCTCACAACTTTCATTTAATAGTAGGAAAACCTACCAAAAACCAAGGAAACAAAGAATGTGAAGATCAACTTGTCAATTAATTTTCAGTTAAAGAGATAAGCCCCTGAAGAATTATTTAACCTATTTTTGAAGGAATATGCATGAATACTTGTCCAATAATCCAAAAAATAATTTTCTTCCCCTTCATATCAGAAAGGAAGCAAAACCAGTAACCATAAAACAGAATAATTCTGCGTAAGAGGAGTGTCTGTTTTGTCATTTTTTTTTTTTTTTCCTAGAAGGAAAATAAACTTCCATGTCAAACCATAGCAATTAATTTACAGAAATATGATGCTACAGATTTAGGATATTTCTTTTATAAATATAACTGGATACATACACACACATATATTACATATGCTACATACATGAGGGAGTGGACAGGCCGAGGGAAAATCTAGAATTTTCCAGTATTGGGAAATGTCTTGTCCTTTGGATACCTATAGAGAACTAATCTGTTGCTACTACTGTAAGCAATTATTACTCTACTCAACACTTTTCACCTCATCAGAAACCTACCTACCCACAGTAAAAAAAATAAAGTATAATTCTGCAAACTTTCACTATGTAAAACAGTTAAAACACCCAGCACTCAGACAGCTCTTTCATCAAAAGTGATACACAAACTTCCTTTTACAGCAGATCTGCCAAGTGCCAAAACAATATCTGTCAGAAGACAAAACTTTCTATCCTGAACAGGAAATTCCTTTTACGGCAAACTGAGCACAAATCACTGTGCTTGTGCATTAGAGACAGTAGTTGTAAGCAGCTCTCATGAGAGCAACCATTCCTCATAAAAACATCAGGTAACATTTCAGGTCACAGGAAGGTCTTGCATGCCTTACACCAGTTCACTTTTCTCAATTATTCCAGCTGTTCAAATGAAAGACAGTATGTACAGAACAGACTAGCCTATAACCTTAGGCCATGATGGGTACTGCAAAACATGCTGATTTGTTCTGACTCTCCAGACTAGATTCAAAAGGCTGAAGGGAAATCTAGATACTAATTAAAAAAAAAAAAACAACAAACAAACAGTGGACTAGAAGGTCGCTGTAGTCTGACCACTTAACCAGAATGAGAATTCAGTAGGTCAACCTACAAAATCTACTACTCTTGGAAATGTCCAAAACTGTAAATTTTGCTAATACTAATTTATTAGTTAATAAATTAGTATAATAATAAAATAAATATAATAATAATAAAACTATTTTTATTAGTTATTTAGTTTATTAGTTTAAAAAAAATTAATAATAAAACTGAATTATTATTTACTTTTCATTAAATAATTTTTCCAGTGATGTCTTCTTTTTATCCTATGCAAGTATAATACAACTGACTGTTTTTAATAAATCAGTATGTATTTATAGATTTATGTTCCTCATCATCAGCCTTTTCAAGCTAAAGATGATACACTTTCAACATCTCTTTGGTCACTTTCTTCAACTTAGCACTGTTCTCCCGTTAAGCCCTCTCAAAGCCTCATTTCTTTTAAGTACACTTTCTAAAACCAGATACGTATTTTTGATGAATCCTTCATCGTTCTGAGTATAGCACTCTATTTCAGCTGTGTTTTACCCAGAACATTTCCATTTAAATCATCCACAAGCAAAATTGTCTCTGACACCATACAAGTAAGTCTCTCAGTCTCATCTTCTGTAATGTCTAGTCTTGTTCTGCTTCACTAATGTTTATTTGGTTAGTCCCCACATTATTTTTCCATGTGATGTGCAATACTTCCACTTTTCTGCTTCACTTCATTCTTCTGGCCGTGAGATACTGGCTCCAGTTTACTAAGATAGCTTTAAATTCTAATCCTATATAGTGTTTGTTCCCAATATGACTTCCAATTTTATAATCTATTTACATTCTATTCTATTAGCACAACTGATACAAAGCGAAAACAATTTGTGATTTTACGATCTCAACTAAAGAACTTCTTGCTTTTTTTTGGCCTAACTTTGCACACAAAAAACTCCACTCAGATGGAGACCCAAGGATATAAATTGAATAATATGCGATAGCCAACATTTATCAAGGAATATTTAAGCAATAGCTGGTTAACCAGCAAGTCTGTCTATTACCTAGAGCAAAGGTAGCACTTACTAGCAAAAATGCATTTACAACAAACTGACTAGAAATTAAAGTGTGGAATTAAAACATGATGCCAAGCCTGCTTGTTTGGTTTCCAGTTCTAAAGACAAGGGATCAGATCTACTTCAATATTTCCGTTTGATGTAGTGCTTTTTTTTTTCAATTTAATCTGCACATTATGAGAATAAGCTTTCACAAAAGCTATGCAAACTTAAACTCAGTGCACCACAGCTAACTACAGTGAATCTGTGCTATAAGCTGCATCAAGCCACCTAATTATATCACAACACTTAGTTTCAATAATTGCTGCAGCTTTAATGTACAACTCTGAGATACAGTAGATGCTGAAACCATTAGTGTTCATAACTACAGAATCCTAGAAAATCCTAAATAGAAAATTCCTTTGTGAGAAAAACCTTATGATTGAAGAGCTGCAGTTTCAGATGCGCTGTCACATGCGAACATGAAATCTGGGGCACTGGGAGTATGAGTGGTTTAATAAAAATTGAAGTTAAGCAAAGAGTTCTTGTCTATATAGTCAGAGAAAAGCAAGTTCTCCTCAAAAAGGAGATTCCCAAGCTTCCCAGGGGGCTTTTCACTGACTGGATAAAGTCTAAGGAGATTTTTCAGCATACTTAACCAGGTAAGATAAATAATGCTAATAATGTCCTCTGCATCACATCCAGCTAAGCGTCTTGTAAGTGTAAGAATCCTAATTTGAGACTCAGATTTCACAAAAAAGTTCCAATTCCCATCTAAGCAGCAACTCTTACAATTCAATTGAACTTTTAATTAGAGATTATTAATCTTCAATAGGCAAACATTACCATATATATACAAATACCAATTTCTGCCTCCTCCTAAACAAGATATCTTTTCCAGTTTATGAAAAAAATCCTGCAGAACAATTAGCAGGAACCTAGTCTCAGTCTGAAACTACAAACACAATATAAATTGGTGTTGCTTTCATAAGGTATAAAACCAAAGGTGGAAACAGAATCTATTATTTACAGACCAGCTTTTCATTATAAAGTCAAACTAGTGACATTAATAAGTAAAAAAAAGATATTATCAATACATAAGTAAATTCACAAGAATTCAGTAGAATTTCAACTAATATAGAAAAGAATTATAACAGCATTTGAAGAGGAACTTCAATGGAAGTTTAGAAATAGAGCTATAATGTTAAAATTACACATTTTTTCTAAAAGCAGTAATGGCTGACATACAAATAATTGAAAAAAATGATACTGTGCTTAAAAAAAATAGTTCTGTTATCTTAGCTTGACATTTCAGAATTCTGAATCACTCCAGGAATGCCCTTTCTAATGACAAACCCAAAGTCAAACTTCAGATTTATTAACAGAGAGAACTCACACAGATATATTCCTATCAATTCTCTTTTTGTAACTCTACAGATGTATCTTTAGAATATCCATTGCTCATGCAAAAGGCAGAGAATTAGGCACATGATGGGCACATATTCCATCCCTCTACTCTCACAGGAAGCAGGATCTTTGTGTGGCTTTCAGGAACAAACCATGGAACACCCTCAAGAAAACAGCATTCACAAACACAGACAACAGCACAGCAAAAACTGTAAATTTTGAGAACACAGAAAAACGAACAGCAACCTAGGACAAGACTTTTAAAATGTTATGTACCTACTACATGTCAGAGACACATACTTCCTATGATTTGGATGGACTGTAGTGGCACACATATCCTAATCTGGAGCACATAACTACTCTCCAATTGAGGATAAAAGGATTAAGTCCAAAGGCACTATTTTAAATTTTTCTTTTACCACAAAGTTGTGAGGTGTTCTGAAGTCCAAGATGGGCTTGAAGCCCCCTGACTTTTTCAGGATCAGGAAGTACCTTCACTAAAATCCTTTCCTTGTTCCTCTTGTAGTGCAGGCTTTATAAATCTGCATTTAGAAGGGAAAAAAAATCTGGTTCAGAAGAGCAGAAAGACTTTAAGTATGCCATATCACTTCAGTCTGTGCCTTGAGAGCCTTGGACTAACTACAGTACTGCCTCAAAGCAACTCCAGTAAAAAGGCTGAAGGGGCCAGTGCCTGGAAAAAAAAAAAAAGTAATGCACAAATATACTAATATACCAAAATTGTGTATCTTGCGCTACCAAAACCACTTCAACAAGTACAATGCATACAAATGCAGATCCTTCTGTTGTATTCAGTTCTTTACTAACATATCGAAAAAGAAAACCAGGTGTTTTTCCTCCCCCCAGAGTATCTTCAGTTAATCTATTCTTTCTGCATTTCATATGACACTTCCATTACAAACAGTGTTTTCAGAGGAACCCAGAAATTTCTTCTAACACCTAATTTTTCATTTTCATTTTAATATTATAATTTTTTTACAGCATCTGAAGCATCAAACATCTTCACATTCTGGTGAAGGTTTCAATGGTACTGCAAACCCTAACAAAAAACACTGAAATCTTGCACATTGAACCAAAAATCCTATATTTGTGCAGTTTTCAGAAACTGCAAAGATTCTACAAACTGCATCAACTCACTTACTGGTGTAATTTTGCAACTGCAATTTCAAAGACAGTCAAACAAAAAAGTTTAGAACAGACCATCATTGGTTTATCACAGCAAGACACACCAAAAACTGAAAATAGCTTTATTTTAAGAAATTTTATGCTCTGGAAAAGTAATGATTTAATGTTTGAAATGTAACAATTTTTAGAACAACCTGAATTGAGATGCATGACAGTCAAAACCAAGTTTTGAGAAATAAAAATTAATTCCACACCAAGCTTCAGAGTGACATTAATTGCAAATCAAAGCTGATTCTTTCTTCTTAATAACAAAAACTTATAAAAACTCAAAAATGAAACACAGTTCAGGTTTGAAGAGCTATCCCTTACATCAAAACAGACGTTCATTCCTTAGCTTATATCTTGTTTTGTTTTCAGAGTTCTCAGAAACTGTCAACTGACAGTGAATGGAGCAAGTTCTGAGATAAGCTTGGATGTAGTGCAATTGACACAAGAAGTAGAAAACTCAAGCAGTAAAAACGGAAATCTGAAAAACTGCTGTGACCTTATAGAAATAGTAGGAATGAAGAGATCAAGGTGCTGTGAACTCTTCCATACCCTTCACTTCCTTTTCCAGTAGACCCTGTCAATGCAGAATTTACTGGTTTTGGTCATAAACATAAGTGCACAGCTAATTTCCATCTACAAAGAAGAATGAATGTACCCTGCTTTTGGTTTTGTTCATTTTGAAGTAACCACTTTTGCCAGAATGATTTTTACTGAAATATTTATTTCAAGTTCACATTAATTGATGTTTCAGTATTCAGATGCCTGAGTTACTCTGTGTTAGCTAAGCATTTCATTGCCTTTGCAACAGCTCATCATGAAAACCAAGAGAGAGAACGCTTTTTAAATATCCATTTGATTTAGTCAAAACGACCCTAAGAACATGTTCATGGCAGTTACAGCTCATCTGAAATCTAATAAACTGATCAGGTAGCTGAACACTGAGATTAACACTTTAAAATAATTTTCAAGATATGCTTAGGCTGTATTCAGCCTAAGCAGCCAGGGTATTAAAAACTAAAAGGGCAGCTCTTAAACTGTAATTTCAAAGAGTTTTCTAATTTTTAAAATACTTGCACTATTGTGCTGAGAATACAACTGCTGAATTAAGTATTGTTTCTTAAAAGAATAAAAGAGCCTTAAGGCTTGATTGAATGACCTGTCCACCTCCCTTAAAGTTACTAATGCAGAGGTTTCACAAAAACGCAACAAGGTTGTGCATATTGCTATCACTACTTCATCCAATAAAATACCTAAAACTGTTAATCTGATTGAGGTTCACTCCCCTGGAAACAATCGTGCATACTGACAATGTATGAGCTGCCACAAATATTTTTTTGCCTCATTTTAAATATTGCTGTATTCCTTCTTAGTTTCTTTAAACATTTTTTCCTCTCACTGACAACTGAAAATGCCCTTTTTTCAACTGTCTTTTAAAAAACTGTTTCAATATATAACTAGGAATACATATGCCTCAGAATTCATGCAAGCATAAAAGGTTGGTTTTTTTTTTAATATTACAGTATCTACAGACAGAATACTTTACACCATGCTTGTATAGTGCAATGGAGCTCTGTACTGAAACTCCATAGCCAGGCACATGAAGGTTGAGAAGTGACAAAAAAAAAAAAAGAAAAGAAAAAAAAAAGAAAAGAAAAAAAAGCATGAGTTATACTACTAGGTCTCATCCACTTGTAGGTTTACCATGTTGTGCCAAACAACATTATTACAAAATTCAAGTTGGTACAGATAGCCCATTCAGTTATTTGGTCATGTATCACACTGCCCTGCAATGCTGTCTCCAGGAAACCTCATAGATAGAATTATTTAGGAAATCTTGCCACTCCTACTGTCAATATACCTTCACCAACAGCCAACGCCTTAAACTGGATGGGAAGAAGTTCAAACCCCCACCCCCAACCAAGTTCAGTGAGTGTAAGTCTTCTGCCATTTGGGAAGCATGACATCTGGCAGACTATTCCCACGAACCAATGGTTCTATCAAAGGGCATGCCTCTCACAGAAGTGTGATGCAGTATCCAATTTATCAGCACACTCATGGGCTTTGTCTACAAGACACATTATAATAATTGTGAATTTCACAACAGACAGAAGTAGTTCCATATCTAGTTGAATATTATCTTGTGAAAGTTTTTCAGACAGAAGTAAAAATTTTTTAAAAAGCATGCAAATTCATTTATCAGTTGAAAGGGGTTTAGTGTAATTAAATATACCATAACTTCAGTACTCAAAAGCCTGATCATAAGACCACTACATTGTTCTAAGGTGGAGAAGTCACAGTAAGATTTAAAATACTCTACGTAACTATTTCATTGAAATTAACACATTACTTGTTTTCTAAAGCCACAGATTCATAAAGAGATGGCTACTTAGAACTACACAGAAGAGATGCATAGGTTGGGAGGAAGTGATATTGAATATATTCAAAGTGATACCTACTTTAAAGCAGTTTGAAAGATACATCTCAACTACACAACAATCTGGAGCGAATTTGTAGTAGAATAAAGACTACTGAAAGACAAATTTTTCTCCTCTTTCCTTTTTTCTATGTAATTAAGTTGTACCAGCTCTCCTGTACAGTCTGTCCAGTTTTCACTACTGCCTACAGCACTCACAAGCAGTGAAAAGAACACTTAACAAAAAAACACCAGAAGTGCTGGATCAGGGCAACAAAAGCACGCTATCAGCTATTTTCCTGCTGAAAAGCAGGTTGGATTTCAAATTGACAGTACCGACTCAGTAAAATAAGAAAAAAAGAGGAAAATTATTAATTAATATCAAATTTTAAACCCCATTATCTTTTGAGCTTCCCATCAGTAGTATTCCTCTAAATTTATAGGTGATATGAATCAAACTTTTAGAAGAATAGTCAATTTACAATACAGGTATTTTTAAAAATCTTGACATGGAAATCCAAAACTACAAAAAGCTAAAGACTCAGTCAATTAAATGAAAGTAACACCTTGTCAGTTACACTGACTTAATTTCTATCCCATATAACGGTGTATTAGAACACATTAACAGAAAGAAATCTAGAGATTTCATGCTACAGACATGAATAACAAAGACTATTATGAATAGATAACTAAAGTTTTAAGAATCAGTATTTTCAATCTGCTGCCTCAAAATATGAAATGAAAATCAGTTTCTGTCTTAGAAGCTTCAAACTCTGAAGTTTAAGAATAGTAGCCCTTATTATTGAGATTAAGGTTCTGATGGTTACCCAGAAAACTCAGATGCACAGTCATAACATTCACATACTAGATTTAAGAAAAAGTTATTATCTCAGCTTCCATAGTACTTTTCATAATGGTTAATAATGTTAGTGAAGATTCAGACTACCATCAGTTAGAAGCCTAAAAAGACTCAGCTCATTTTCGTAAGAGAAAATAATTGAACATACAGATGCTAAAATGAAAATGTTAACAACAAAGGGAACATTAAGTAGTGTGCACTTAAGCATTGCTTTGAAAGTGTTTCCAAACAGGAAGTCATTACAAAAAAACCCCTAGGTTTTCAGGTAGCATTATCAATATTCTCTTGTAATCTTTCTCCTCCCCTTCTCTCTCACATTTTTTTCGTCTTTAGTCCATCTTGCATTATTCTGATTACACAGAACATGAACTGCATGTTATATGACTGTACAGCACCTTCACAACATAGCCAAGTTAAAATTAGCAATTATTTACCAATGTTATCTTCTTAGCAAATTAAGACAGGTTTAGTGGCAAAAGGCTGCTAGGATAATATTAATTTTAAAATAAAAAAGCTTGATGTGTATTTACTTAATGTACAGTTAAGGGAAAAAAAAAGGCAAATACCTGCAATGCATGAACACCAAAAAAGGAAAAAATTACTTAGCATACTAAACAGAGAGATAAGTGAACAGTGGATGCAAACAAAAGGCGTATCAGAGGATGGAAGGGGCATGGGGGAAATTTCAAGAGCTAACCTAGGCAAGGAAAGAAAAAATATTAAAGCTATCCTCAAATGGCAAAGACACTTGCCTCCAGCAAAGTGTTTATATACAATATACAGAATTCTCTCCCAGTGAGTGTAGCTGAGGGGATATTTTGAAAAAGTTAAAAGATTTTAGTTAAATAAATAACTAGGCACTTGAGTTTTTGACCATTTTGGACACGTTTAGGATAATCTGTTAGCACATATGTAGCACTCCAGTAAGAGATGAGAACTCCTATTTTAAAAAAGTATGTATGTCTACATGACTTCTCTAGAGACAAACTTATATTAAAACTGCATATATATACACACTATATACACTTAACTCCAGAAGACTGAAAACAGCTTCCCCCAAAAGCTCAAAAGGACCAAACTTTGGTCATTTTTTCCAAAGAAACTGATTAGGAATTTTAACAGTAGCTGTTAGTCTGCTGAACAGTCTGACACATTCATGGATTAGGCAAGCAGGTTTTATTAGCTTGCCGCTTTCTAGAACTAGAGAAATTAAATACTAACATCAGCAAAATAGCATTCGCTACTTCTTAAATAACTCTTAAATAATCTCTAAGCAAAAACTTTGTATTACTTGATTTACACACTGAGCAGCTCTCATATCCATAGTCTTAGGCACTTTATTTGGATTAGCCGACTTCTAATGAATGTTTGTTATTTCAGGTAGGACACTGAGTGTTCATGGGGATAGCATGTCAGTTTCAACTGAAAACTCTAGAACTACATATAAAGAAGCAAGCTCTCTTAATATAGATCCAGCGTTTATATATTGTGATTTTTTTTGGACTTATTGTCCTTATTTCAGATGGAATGAAATTAATTTTCTTCCTAGCAGGTGGTATAGTACTGTGCTTTGCCTTCAGGATGAGAAAAATGTTGATAACACTGATGTCTTAGTTGTTGCTAAGCAGCATTTATATAAGTCAAGGGCTTTTCAGCTTCTCAGCAGGCAGGATGGACACAAGAAGCTGGGAGGAGACACAGCAAGGACAGGTGAACCAAATGAGCCAAAGGGGTGTTCCATACATAGGATGTCATGCCCAGTGTATAAACTATGGAGAGTCGGCCAGAGGACATGGCAGCTTGGGGACTGGCTGAGCATCAGTATACAGCTCATTAGCAGTTGTACTGTGCATTGCTTGTTTTGTATATTCTTTGACTATTGTTATTATTATTTATTATTATTTTCCCTTCCTTTTTTTTGTTGTCCTATTAAACTGCCTTTATCTCAACTCATTAATTTTAGTTTTATTCTGATTCTCTCCACAATCCCAGTAAGGGGAGGAGTGAGCAAGCAGCTGTGTGATGCTTAGCTACCAGCTGGGGTTAAACCACTCCAGTTATGAAAACTAAGGTTTTGCTCACAGTGTTAATTGAGCCAGCTACAATTATGTTTAATTAGAATTTTATACTGCTGTTCTCAAGCATAATTTATTAAGGATTACAGTGCTGTAAAAGCAAATATAAAACTAGACCACTTTACTTCCTGGAGCTGAATTAGTGCTATGTAAGAAACTTCTATGGTTTTAAAGTATTGTGCCCTCTTTCAAGAAGACAGAACATTATTAGCATAATATGCCAGATTACCTTTCCATCTTTTTTATTTATTTTTTAATTTACGTTTAGGTGAAAGCTAAAAAAAATGAAATGGCATAAAAGCCTACTAGGTAGTGAAAACATGCACATTGTTAAAAGAATCTCAGACACTAATTAAATTATTTACCTTGGCTGTGATGTCAGCTTTAATACTGTCTTGCGTGGCAAAGAGTCTTGGGAAGACTGAACATCATCCTACAAGAGAATATCTTTGAATTTGCTTTTGAATACACTTAAATGTGAGCTTCACTCATTATATGAAGTTTATGAAGTACAAAACCATGCTAGCTGTTCCATAAACAGAAGCCTATTTTAGCACATTATGCAGGATGATGAACTACAAAAGTTTATAAACTAAATACTTCTGATTGATAAAAGGCTCATTGGACTGATTCATTCAGAAAACTGAAATGACTCATAAAAGATACCATTATCAAATTGTCACCTCACATTTTCATTTTTGCATTCAAGACATCATAACTGCCAACTTCCTTCAAATTTTGCAAATACTTACCATATGTTTTTATTAACACAACATTGATGAACTCTTACTTTTCACTAGTTTCTCTACTTTCTTAAATACAATATGACCCAGAGCTCTCTTCCAGTAAGAAAAGGTGGTGAACAGCCATTGCTTTAAGTCCTTAAGTAAGAAAACAGCCAAGCCATTAATGTACTGTTACATGCCTATCAATTCATACAATGATGACAACTAAAGACTTTGCAACTCAAGTGACAAGCTCCCAGTTCCTCCGAATACTCCAAAACAACCTCGAAATCATGTTTTTCAAATCCAGCTGTTGTCACTTACATGCAAGTCTTCTTCTTAAGCTCAAAGAAATAAGACTAATATACAGGAATGGTGCAATGGTTGCATAGCTTTACTTTTATAGGTTGATCTCTCATCCTATTGGTTGGACCATTCAGGGATCTCTAAGTTTTGTCTATTTTTCAGCATATTGTGTTCCAATTGATCTAGTTTTTGTTGGTTTGCTAATGTATAGTCTGTAAACTTACATATGATGTACAAAGTACATCGTGATGTACAAGAAAACTATGTGTAACTAGTAATTAAGAATAGCAGAAACAGTGCGAGCAGTGTCGATCTGGAATCCTTCTTATTTCATTTCCAACTTCTTTTTTCCTGGCTTCAAGAAGGGCAATTTTCCCCTAGTTCTACCTACTAACTACTAGAATGCTGCTACAGTCTCTGGTTCTGTTCCTTTGACCATGTGTTTTTTCCTTCACCAAAGACAACAGCTGTCTTCAATTGTCAAATCTTAGTCACTGTCTTTCTCAGCTTTTTCAGTATTCATTATGAATGCCCATCTCTGAGCAATTCTTGATGTCAACTTCCATTAGCCACCAAGATACCAAGATGGTATTTTGAAACAAGTTCCTTTGAACTTTCTACTTGCTCAAGGTTTGGAAAATATTTTTGTAAATATCCTGAAGTTCTTCCATTAGCATTCTACCAATCCCACATTAAAAACGTTTTGTTGTGGTAACCAAAGTACTGTGGGAATGTGAGGTTTATTATATACTGCAGTTACCGCAAATTACACAGATAAATCATTATCTACTTCTGTAATCACCTTTTTTCCCCTGTTTTATGCAGATAAAACAAAGTCATGGAAGTAAGAACTTTCTTTTTAATTTCTGCTTTCACAGTGGTAATAGGGAGTCAGACTTAGCATGCTCCTAGGCAACGTACAGCTTAAACAGCAATTGGTACTTCTACAATCCAGTGGCATAAAACCAGAGTCATAAACAACAGGAACAATGACAGTTTTGTAGAAACGTAAAATCACAACATCATTCTATACAGAGTAGACATGAAAACTTCATTTCATGAATGACTTCAAAATATTCTTACTTTATGAAGGTACACATTCATTTTGTTAGCCTTCCCAACCAGGAGAAAAATGACATATTTGTGGCACACATAGCACACACCTACAGGCACACCCACTGCTACGTTTATGCACCAAGAAATTAAAGCACCTCATTTCCTCTCTATTCCAGGTGTATGGACTGAGGTAGACCTCCTCAGACTACCAAGCTATCACAGCAGAGAGCTTCTGTTCAGAAAGTGTGAAGAAACTAAGAATTTTGAAAGGAAATATTATTAGCAAGCGTGTTTCTTCAAGGTGCTTTTCACTGTAAAATTGGTCTCAAAATGATATGTGGGGATCTGTTGCTGGCTTTAACAACAGTAGATTCCTGTTTGAAATAATTTCAGCAAAGGAAAAAAGCACAAGTACTTGTCTAGACCTGGTCTTGCAAACTCAGCCCAAGTTTATGGTCATGATGGAAATTTTCCTCTTCCTACATTTGTTAAGTAATAAAGTCAAACTACAGGACTGCATACCATTATATATTCATTTATCATATGCATGTCACTGAAGTCACTAATAAATTTACGCTCTCAAGAAAATTAGAACACATGGTTTTACTATGTGATTCACAAAGTGGAACAAAATAAGCCCATTTACTTCATATGTGTGGGATTTTTTCACCTTTAACTGCTGAAGTTTTCACATTTTACTTTCAAACATTTTCAATTAATATGAACCATGATAAGCAGCAGATTTTTGAGCAGGCAGCAGCAAATTTCATTCTGACTTTTCCCAGGCCACTCAAACTGTATTGAAAAGACATAGTTCACATTTTATTTTTGGAGAAAATCAAGAAAGATAGCTCACCATCTTCAGGAATGGAGTTGACGTGTCATAATTATAAGTACCTTTATCCTTTAGTATAAGAATATGAGCAGAGTCAACTATCACCTTCTTCAAGTTCATTATTGAATGGAAAAGCCTGTTAAAAATTTTACAGTCTTAGTTTTCAGTTGGTTTTATGCAATGTAATAATATAAAAAATTAAAAAGATTAAAGAACTCAAAAGAATTAGTTACAGAAAAACAAATGTAATTTTTAATATCAATATAGTATGAAATTAAGAACAGCTAGTTGCAATGGGTGACCGGAATGCATTTTGCCAAAATATTCTCAATTTCATTATATCCCTACCTTTCACACTGAAAATGAGGCACATCTCCACCCCACTGTTGTGTAACAAAATGTATAACCCCCAAATACCATGTAGTTCTTCAAAATGCTCATCTTATGAAAGTTTCTGTTTTACATGTTTTATTTCCAATACCTACAGTGTAGACAAGCCTGACACATTGGTGTCAAAGTAAAGATTGTCTTTAAGTAGAATTAGGAAAACAATCAGAAACGCAAAAATTTAAATTATTACCATTATTTCTATTGCTTCAACAAGGTTTACAAATTCTTAAATAGAGAGCTGTGTAATTTTATCCATAACGTGAAAAAAGCTTTTATTTTACTCTCTCATGACCAAGTGTATTACACAAATTTATACCTTGACTATACCTATGCTTTAATGGATAAAAAATGAACAAGTTCATGGAATTTAAAAATATTTGTCATTAATGCATTAGCTTGAACTGAGAAAGACTATTGGACATACTCCACTACCAACTGTCTACCGTGTTCTACCTCAACTAATCAAATTTACTAATGCTTAACATTCCAACATGCAATATCTTTCTGAATGGAATCACAGAATCGTTTAGGTTGGAAAAGACCTTTAAGATCATCAAGTCCAACTGACAAATGCATAATTAAATCATATATGCATATTCACAAATACATACACTCTTGAAAAAAAAAAATTCACAAGGTAGCTAGCAGAATAATTTGCCAATACTGAGAAAGCAACTACCCACCAGATACAACACCAATAAACAACAATAGAAGATTGGCAACATGGAAAAGATTTCCCTCATTGAAGAAAAGTAGGTTACAGAGGGTGTGGGATTTTTCAAGGAATATATGCTTAAATTAGTATGTTTCTTGATCCTTGCTTAGCACAGGCAGATGTAAACGCTCTTCTGTACAATAGTTAGAGAGAATTTTAAAAGTATTTCATAAATTAAGAGCACAGGTAATAAAATTCACTTCTCTTGTATAACACTGCATCAGTATACTATCCATACTACCAGTATTGAGTATGTTCCGAGCTACAGCGAATCTGCGTCTCTGAAATAAAATATCTCTGTTTTAAAAAGCAAAGGGAAATGAAGATTTAAGTTTATGTATTTATAATAAAGTACCTAGTGCCATAATCCACAACTACCCAATCTTTAGATGTTCCTGTAATAGCATCATGATGCTGAAAAAGTCCAAGGTTCCTCCTAGCTTCTGTTAGCAATTTATAGTTGTTCACTGAAGGAAATACACTCATCATCTCAGATTTACTGGACTGTACCAAAGCCAAGGAGTAGAGGATTTCAGCTGCCCTGGAATTGACAGAAGAATCAAATATTTATACAGGTTTAAAAAGCAACACACTTTACCTGAAGAATAAAAGGTTTTTTTACATATTTCCTCATGTCTAGCTCCACGAGTTCTTTAAACCTTAATCTTGTACTTTTTAGCCTGTTTCCAGCTTCAAACAGTTAAAAATCACTGCTGCATTTCATAATCAACTAGTTGTACACCTTGTAAGCTTCCTGCAAGGCTTCAGTGATAGAAAACAGAGCTTTAAAATAAAAATACAACAGTACCAAGTAACATACCATTTTCACAAATGTGTGAGGTATACAGATCTGATCTTAAAATTACACAGTAAGGGAAGACTGCCTTACAGGACACACACATTTCCCGTTTCAAATTGCAACTTATCAAACAAAATTATTGTAAACAAATGTATTAATCTGTACACTCTATGTAATATCTATTCTGCCATTTCTACTTTAAGCAAACTAAATTCTCCAAAAGTCTGAGGCAGTTCATGCACCTGCTCACTACACATCCACCCAAACAGTGAGCACTGGATTCAAAAACCCTTACACTGCACAGAATGCAAAGCCCTTCACTCCTACTTCTTATGCAAAAACCTAGCATTACAATATTACCATCAGGTTCTCACCTGCTTTATGAGGATCTAGAGTTATTTTACAAAAAAAAAAAAAAAAAAGAAAAGAAAACCAACCAAAAAAAAACCCCAACTTGTATTTGTCAGTCATTATGAGTATCTGACTACCAAAGTTTGCCTTCTGGGAAACCATCTGTTAACTGCTTTTACTGTCTCCTTCTCTTAAAATGTTACAGTTCTGGTTTCCTAACTCTGAAAAGTGTCAGATTCATTTTCAAACTTTATCTGAACTTAATATTTGAAGAAACCAGGAAGATACAGGTTATTGTTATAAAAAAGCAAAGAAAGCAAAATAACATGTTTCCAGAACTTCATTTTAAATTCATATATACTATATATACACTATAAGGAGTACTAGGATCTTTTCGCCTTTCAGAAAAATAACTGATTCTGTTTTTGAGACCCATTCAGTACATCAGTCTCTTAGATGCAGAATTTTCCTTTCAAGTTTCAGTATTATTCTAAACACCAGAATGGTTCAATGGTCAAATATGAAAGACACTCAGAAACAAAACCACAAGAAATATATTAGAGAACACTTCAACTTGTAAGTAAGCATTTACCTCTCTCTATCTTTCCATGAGAACTGCATAAAGCCTTGGTTTCTCACCTCTATCTCGAACTACTGTAGATAACCTGAAACAGTCACCACAGATTTTCCATTTTATTGTAACTTGTCACTGTATCTCTACCTGATGGTACACTACAAATAGAACAAAATTTGCTTCCCTGATTGCTTAAAGTCTACACTAGGCTACCTTTAGGTCTACTTTATATGTAACCCAAATAAATAATAATTTTTCCAAGAGTTTCTGAACTCTCAAGATGTGGTCTTGACTAGCCATCAGTATAGTTAGAAGTATCACTAGAGCTCTTGTCCTGCTTCTGCTTTACTTCAACAGTCTTTTTTGCCGACTTACCATAGTTTTTCCTTGACCACTCTGTAAAGAATGAGAACACATTCCCAACTTGTCCCTAGCTATGCTGTTGTTCTTTGCATCTTTCCATTATTACATTAAACAAACTTCTGGTCACTGATTTAATCACCCTTCAACCCACTTCAATCCATGCATGTCTGACTTAAGATTTAAAAATCAATTATGTCTCTAATTAGCAATGATGTCGATCTGCACTACAAAATCCCAAAATGCACAGCTCCAAAACATTTTTAGAAACCAGAAAAACCCAAACAACCAACTCTTTTCTTGCTTAGATAGCCAGCCATCATAGCAGCTCCTGCGGCTGAACATTATTTCCTGGCTATTAAGTAGCAGTGAAATAATTCTTAATTCTGGTACTGCTGGAACTTAAAAGCATTCATCCTTGGTAATGAATACAGATACATACATATTTATCTCCTGTTCATGGTTTATTCCTCTACATATGTATGCATACACATTTATACACACACAATAATGACAGATGTAAGTTAGACCAAAAAGAACTATGGAAAACTTAACCACAAGCTTGGGGCAAAGGTATTATTACTTAAATGTGACTATGTGACTTTCAAGAAGATCAAAAATAAAAGACAAACACCTAATACTGCTGTTCTCATAGCTATATGCCATCTTCGAAGACTGTCCAAGTCTCCAAAAGCAAAACTGCCAAAAAAACCCTGACATTAATCTGGCAAGAACACATCTATACATTTAGTTCTTACATGTTATTCACAGAGGTTAATGAAGGATGGAAAACTTCCCAGGTACGTTTTAAGAAATGTGTTTTGCTTTAATTCATGAGACTGAAGATTTAGTTTTCTTCCAGAGATTCTCCACCTAGAAGCCTAGGACCTTTTTCAGAAGTTAAAGGCACTTGAAATTCTTACATGAATGAATCTTTTTTAACAATGTATAGTTGTAAATACAACAAATAAACTTGAAAACAATTCATATGAATTTTTCTGTAACCTAAGTAATAAAAACCAGAAAAATTACAATAAACACTGAAGAATTTTGAGAAAATAGGCTATGATAAAGCTAAGACAAAATTAAATCCTTAGTACATTTTAACACACAAAGGAATTTAGGCAAAAGTATGAAAAACAAGTAAGTAGGGAATTCAATTTATGAGGACATAATCTGTCCCATTTTTTATACATCTTGTCTTTTCCAATAGCAGTATTGAACAAGGCTTTTTCCACTGAAAATCAAGGATTCTTACAACAAATAAGCTAATGAGAACAGAGTTAATTAGTATTTATAACATCAATAAAGTGAAAAATAAAATGCTTCCAAGAAAATCATATTCTTAGTGATGCCTGATACTCTATTTGTCAAATCACCTAATTAGTTAGCCTTACAAATGCCCTTTTTGTAATCTAACATTCTTGGGTTTGTACACAAGTATAATACTTGTAACATTCCAAAGTTTTGATTAAAACACTGCAGAAGTCACTCCTCAGATAACTTTTCCTTACTATATTATTTTTGCATTCTTCTGCCAAAGGGCTCTTAGGCAGCTTGCTTTTTATCATTCCTGTCAGATTCGGTCTTACTTTTCTTCTCTTTCCTGACAGCCTTTGGCTTCTTTCCTCCCTGCTTTCCCATTTGTGAAAATTTTCTCTTTGCTGGGCAATGCAATGCCTTCAAAGTTATGCTACATTGTCTCTTCCCTAACACCTTTGTATTCTCAGGCCCTTGATCTCACTTTTCCATACAAATTTCTCAGTCTTTCTTTTGTCTTCCTTTCTTCTTCACTAATTTTCTTGATTTTCTCAGCTCTCTTTTCTGTATTCTTAGTGGGCAGAGAGAAGGATGGAAAAAGCCACTTTCATTTCTAGAAGAACATACCACAGATCACAGAGTAGCTGCCTCCCAAGTCTGCAAAGCCTCCACTTTACTAGAGCAAAGACTTGATTCCTTAAAAGAGGGAAAACAAATCAATCCTGCTAGATACAGAGGTTTCTCCTCCGAAAGGTATCTACCTCCAAAACTCTACTTTCCATGCTCCCAAAACACTGCCTTCACACCTCTCGCTCCCTCCACTACTGCAGCAGCCATAAGGCTGAAATATTTCCTCAATCCTTAAGGAAATATTTCTCAGCATTACAGAAGTCCTTCTCTAGCACAAAAAGGTCTGAACAGCATATGGAAGCACTCCAACAGCTGTGTTTTACATAGTCCTTCCCACAAGACACAAAGTGTCCTTTGACTAAGGATTCTTCAAAGAACAATCATTTAGAAATTGAGTTTTCAAGTTTTGGCACAGATGACATTTCCAGGGTTTACAACATATGCATCTCTTCCACATTTATTTCTGGAGCCTTAAAATACAACTAAATCATTTTACAATGTGTCTCACATACAGATGCTGCAAGAGAGAACCATTTAAATACTTCATTACCAAAATTCAGCAATATTTCTTTCTTTAAAGAAGATGCAAATACTTTACAGCAGAGCAGGATCTTACAATGTGAGCTCACTTGGCACACAGTATGCCTGACTGCTTCTCAACTCCCTCTAACATTCCTTGTAAAATTTGTACCTCTGTAATTTCTCTCTACAGGAGTTTACACTACAGACACAATGATAGATTGATCTGACAGCTATGCAAACCCAATACAGAAATGCAAGTAAAAACTCTGTTTTTCATGGAATCAGGACTTGCTGATCACTTGAATGGTATTTTGGAACAACTTACTTGTTTGAATGGAAAAAATACCATTCTGTTTCTGTGAATTTACTAGAAAAACCCCAGATACATCAACTAATCCCTGTAACAATATCTGCTTTTGGAGGCAACCCAGGCTATGCTTGTCATAAGTAAGCTTAAAAGTGTGCATTTCAAAATCACTTCTGAACGTTACAAATTTACTGGATGGCGGTATTTACCGTAAATAGGATTCCAGGACTCTATCCAGTCGTTTATAGAAGGGTCGTGATGTAAAGTATCCACTCCAGTAATGATGATCTCTGTCTGCATAGGTGAAGAAGTCTCCACTTAAAACAGGGAAAAATGAATTGCTGTGCTTTTCACTCAAATTGCTTTCTTTGCGCAGAGCTTCAAAGTAATCTGATAAAGTTCCAAACTGGGCCTGAATGAAAATGAAAATTGCTATAACACAGTTCCATTTTCTTTATTTAGACATATGAAGGGAATGAATATGCTTGGCTTCACACACATTACAGAAATATGCCAGTGTTCCAGCAGAATTATAGCCAAAATTCTATCCCAAAGAGCTTTAAAGTTTCCCTGCGCACTTTTCAGACAAGCTGAATAGCTCTTCCAAAAGCATTTCAACTTGACTTCAACTCAGTACAAGACAGACATGAACCTGCTGGAGCAGGTCCAGAGGAGGGTGACGAAAATGGTCAGAGGACTGGAACACCTCTCCTATGAAGAAAGGCTGAGAGAGTTGGGGTTGCTCAGCCTGGAGAAGGCTCCAGGCAGACCTCACTGCAGCCGTCCAGCACTGAAAGGTGGCCTATCAGAAAGAGGGGGACAGACTTTTTAGCAGGGCCTACAGCAATAAGGCAAGAGGTAACAGTCTTAAACTAGAAGAGAGTGTATTTAGACTAGATATAAAGAAGAATTTTTTTACAATGAGAGTGGTGAAACACATTCAAACAGGTTGCCCAGAGAGATGGTAGACGCCTCATGCCTGGAGACACTCAAGGTCAGGTTGGATGGGGCTTTGAGTACCTGATCTAGTTAAAGATATTCCTGCTCACTATACGGGGCTTGGACAAGACAATCTTTAAAGGTCCCTTCCAACCTAAAACATCCTATGAATCATGAGACAGGAAATACTTTTTTTTTTTTTTTTTAAGTCTAATTGGTATCTAAAATACAAGCTAAATCTCAACAAACAACTAAAGCATTTCATGTCTTATGAGTAAGTCTCTAATATATAAGCTAAGTAATATCTCAATATTGTATAAGTATATATCTGGACTAAATAAGAAACTTAATGTAATGTAACAAGAACACAGTTGTCTTAATCCTGAATTTCTGAAAATTAATGGTCTTGTGCTCCAGATCTCCAACATATGCTTAACTCAAGATGACTGCTGATCAAAAAATTACCAGTTCCTTTCAGAAGCTCTTTTTTAAAAATTATATATAAAGAAATTGTGTTTAGAGATGTAGCATGGGGGAGTGCAAAAAAAAAAAAATCATGCCGTGGTCATTTTTTAAAATGCTCAGACAAATGATGCAATAATAGCCCTTTACAGGATAGGTCGAAGGATGGTACCTCTCAAGCCTGAGGGGTACCAAAAAAAGGGGATAATAAAGAAAAAAGGGAGAAGGACTGATGTCAATATTGCCAGTATTGAAAGATGTTGCTAAAGAAGGCAGAGATGGTAAACTGGATTTCCAATCAGAGTGGAAAAACAGTTAATGGAGTGTGAACAGCACTGAAGACCATATTACCACAAGTATTCTCATAATAAACTATAATGATAGTTCTTCAGATTTAAATTAAGACACTTTTAAAAATTTTATTTTTGACAACAAATATACAAAGTTGAACGATACAATTTACACCACCAGAAAATAAGCTTTCAGTTAAAATCTTTTAGAAGTCAGCTTGGGGTATAAGGACTACTACTGTGACAACAAAGATATGCTATTTCAACATTTAAAAAACCAAACCAGACAGTATTCACTATTCAAAATCATTCGGAAGACCCAAGTATCTGTTAGGTGGATATAGTACAACTTGCCACTTTGAATGGCAGTAAAGCAGAAAAAGAGACATATTGCCACAGAAATCCCAATATTAGTAATCCTTGCCTTTTCAGGCACTTCTAGGACACTTGGCCTTTTTCCTTATTATCTTAGAAACATACAAGACAGAATTCATAAGAAAAAAAAATAATAAATGGACCAAGAGAAATCAGGTATAGGTGATCATCCTTCTGTATGCTGGGCTACAGCAGAGGAAGAAAACCTCGCCAGGGGAATCAGCAAAGTTGAAGAAAACTCATTCTAACATCAGGTGAGTGGAAACAGTGAAATAACCTAGTAGACCCCTCTACTGTCATACAAAAAGTCTCAGTTTCATTCATACATAACAGACATAAAGGAGACTCCTAAATGGGAGGTTAAACCCCTTGAGAGAAAAATAGGTATCTTTTACAGTAATCTACCATATAGTTTCAGGATCATGTAATAGTTGTTGGCATGGGAATCTCAATGCTGACATATCCACTAGATAAACATCTCAAGATTGTCTGACAGGGTGCATCTCTCATAAGATCAGAAAGGCAGAGCAGGCAGTCCCTTGTATAAGTAGTAACATCCTAGGCATCTCAGCACTTATGAAAGAAACGTGTATTCTTTCATTACATAACTAAGGTTCTGAAGAAGCTGAGCATGACCTTTTTACTTGCCTGTGGAGTTACAGTGCACTGGGGAAGTGCAGCAGAGTGTGAAAGTTCTTCACTGAGGCTTGCATTTCCAAGGGTAAATGATATCAGTTTTAAACAAAACCCACAACCAAAAAAAACCCCAAGCCCAAAAAACAGAGAAAGGAAAAAACCCACCTAAATAAATAAAATGAAAAGGAGATACAGTCCAGTGCTAACATTGCTCCACACCTCTGAAAGTACTCTAGGTATAAAATGGGTGAATCAAAGTATTGTGTACCTTTTTGTCTGGCTATTAAGAACCAGAAAAAGGGCTCGGTACTTCTACAAGAGCCCAAGGGCTAGTGTGATTTCCAAGGCATTGATCCAGGTGGGCAGGCCAGGGCTAATGAAGTAGACTCCCAGAGTCCCTGACACTGGTCTGAGCAGAACCTTTTAGATAAGGATCTTTCAGATGCTTCAGGACAGGAGTGGTCCTTGAAGAATGACCTCAGAGCTAGAGTCTTCAGTTTTTGCCCCAGAGAAGAAATCATCCAGCCCAGGTTAGTAGGAATGGAGACTATAGTAAGTATGCTGCTCTTAGTATCCAAAGAGTAACTAGCTGCATCCTAGATCCATTTTTGAGGGAAGTAAAGCTGGTGACGGCAGAAGCTTTAGATTTAAAAAGAGTAACCTCCAGGTCTATCTCCCTCCACTAAGACCTAGCAGACGTTCACGTACATCATGTCACCCGCATCTCAGAGGAAACAGATGCAAAATCCAGTTCTCAAACAAGATGAAATCCCAAGTGATCACCTTTCTTCTGCAGAACACAAATCGCAAAGTCAGAAGGAAGAACTAACAAACTTATAGGCACTACTCAAATCTGCATTTAGAGGACTGGAGAGAGGTCTCAGAAAAAGTGAGGAAAAAAAGAAACAATATATGAAAGAGATGTTTTACAAGCCTACATGTGAAAGCAGCAATAGCGCTCTCTCATGTGATACTCAAGAAAAATCAAGGTTGCAGTCCCCTATTTCTTATTTTTGTGCTGAAAGGTAATGAAAAGCTGAGAACAGAGCATATCTATAGTACAAGAAATCTCTGAAGTATCCAGCTTACACATCAGAATGCATGACTGTGTATACTAACACTTAAATATAAGTAATGATTGAAAGTGTTATCTCATCAATTGTGTTAGCACATTCACTCCTTTGTACCCAGATCAATCTCTTACGATTTTATTGTATTCAACAACATGTGCCAGCCATGGTGCCTCTTAGGACTTCTTGTTTTGGGACATAAAACCAGGAGTAACCAAGCAAAGCAACAAAATTTGCTTGAATTTCTAATAAGAAAATACAATAGTTTTAAAAAACAAAACTTGCAAGCCTTGAATAACAATGCCTGAAGCCTGTGAAAATAAGAATAAAAGAAACCAATCAAACCTAATACCTGTTCTCTAAAATAATCTAGTTTGGATACTACTTATGGTTTTCAAGCAGATATTATTAATAGCAAAGTTTTTGGTTTGGAAGAGGAGGTGGTAAAAGATAAAAAGAAAATGTTATCCACCAAAACAAACCAACCTGTTGTTAAATAATATATAAAGCTCCGCAATTTAAAAAAGCCACAAACCCGAATCACAACTTTTTGCCATGAAGAATCTCAAAATAATGAGAAATACTGTTTTCTCCACAAATCATAGAAAGTGTATTTACCTTAACATGCCACTCAGGATGAGAATTCATGTAA
The DNA here is from genome assembly GCA_032159205.1 of Eurystomus glaucurus suahelicus. NCBI lineage: Eukaryota > Metazoa > Chordata > Aves > Coraciiformes > Coraciidae > Eurystomus > Eurystomus glaucurus. Next base: position 57,255 of record JAVFHW010072252.1, on the reverse strand, counting down.
TCAAACAGCTTCTGGTAATTCTGGTACTGCTGATCCCATTCTGAGCTCTCAGCATAGCGGAAATCATCCCCTAGTGGAGCCAACAGAACTTTAGTACGGAAAAGCTTTGACTTCTTTCTGTATTGATCTAAAATCATCCAAGCCCTTGAGGGAAAAAAAAATTTTTAAAGACAATTTAGACAACACAAGAGTAAAGGTCAGCATTTCACAAAACAATTCTAGGTATCAAGTTGTGCATTCACGTGACCCTAAACTAGGCATACAAAACCCTGCTATCTCATTTTGTAACAAAAAGCTGGATGCAATTCTCCCCCGCAGGACACCACATTCAACCTACTATTGTTGCAAACATTATACTAATTAAATCCTCCAATAATCTTACCAATCTCCATCTCAAACAGTAGGGGAGTCTGCATCAATTTGTTTCTGTGCCAAAACTAACCTTCAGTTTAAATTATGTTCACCTGCTTTACATTTAGATAACAAACCTAATCCTCTCCAGTCCTTATTTACAATAATAAGCAAGGTCTTCTCATCCTCTCTGGTAATTCCCTTGGGTACTCTGCTTCATAGCTTCATGTCCTTAACAGAAAAACTGCTCATAAATTAATCTTCAAGCAACTCTAGCCTTGAAAAAAACCCAAATTCTGGAGGAAGTTCACTACTAACGATAACTATTCCCACTTCTTCTTACTTGTTTTAGAGCCAGCCCTCTTAAGCTTTAAGCACATAACCTGAAAAATTAAACCCACTGCTTTTCTGATTTCGGCCTTTAAAAAAAAACCCAAAAAAGTTACATGCACACAGAATAAAAAAGGCAGTAAAATTATCATTTGGCCCCTCCTAACTCTTTGGTGGAGAAAATATCAGTACAGTCATTAAGCAACAATGTAACAAAAGCTACAAGTCCAATGTCTGGGTTAGTGCAAAGGTCCATTCCACTCCCCTGTAGTTACAACCGCTATCAAACATTTCAGATGCTGACCCTCTCTGAAGTTATGGAAATTATTTCAACAGGGAGTGTAAACCATAGTAACATTATTTTTTAAAAAAGGAATACAGATGACAAAGTTCTAAACTAAAAACAGCAGCAAAATCCAGCTTCAAGTGAGTTGTTTCTAGAAGTCTTTTTAATACATGGTCTACTAAAATTACTTTCAGCTCCCTCTTGAAGATTTGTTATATAAACATTTATGTGACAATTCACATATGTAGACTCCAATATATTTGAAACCCGTATTTCTTTGACCAGCAAGTCAGAGGTTGTTTATCACATTATAATAATGTTGAGTAAGCACAAGGTCTTACTGTATTCTGGAGGAGAAAGAGGTCACAACAACATCTTTAGTTTAGATCTACATTGTTCTGTGGAGACTAGAGTAGACCCAGCTAATGGCTTCCTGCCCACCCCCCATCTGTCATTTGATTTATAGCTCATATTACCAAGTACTTATGCTTGAACCAGTATTTTCCATTATTTTCAACTGGTGGCTGATTTAAACATAAACCCTTCCTCTTCATGGAACTAAGAGAAGAACTAGCATAGTACAAGACTTCATAATTTTATCTACCTTCTCAGAAGCCAGCCTAACTCAACTTTTCCACATGCAGCTTAGAGTTGAAAACATACTTTATTTTAGAGCCTCTTGAAAAATACAGAACTCCAGGTAAGGTTACAGTTAACAGAATATTCGACTTTGACACCCCTCTTCAAAGTCCTCCTCTACTTTCTTTCCAAATCTACTGCAAAACACATCAGTGTTGCTGTTCTCCCTTTCTTCAAAGTACTCATAACTGTAAGATTACTTGGTGTTTTTAAGGGGGCAGCAGGATCTTCCTCTATTGCAAGCAAGTTTCAATTGAAAAAAAAAAAAAAATAAGAAAAATTAGATGTCTCTTAAGTTTCTCTCAAGTAACTTCCTAAATCACTATTTCATACAGGAGTGAGAAAGAGTCAGCAGAGAGCCCCAGACAGAATTTGCTGAAGATGAAAAATACTTCTGGAGAAAACAAACAAGCAGAACCCTCTGAATCTCACCAACACTTTCCCCTTTTGTTCCCCTGCAAGACAGTATATGTTGATGTACAGTTATACTGCCTACCTGAATGAAAATTTGAAAACCAAAAAGATCAGTCGTGATAAAAGCTTTGCACCATTGTAATTATGCATATAGCCTATCAGCAGCAATTCCATTTCAATTGCCTATTAAAAAAAAAACCAGCAAATTTTTGGTTTTATATAACCAAAAGTTCTTGGGATTGTACACAAGATGCATCATGTAGTCCTCAATATTCAGAGCAACCCCAGCTTCACTCTTAGTTGGCAGTGCTGAAGTATACTACCACTGTCAGTAACACATTTTGTCAGTAACAGCATTAAGAAAATTTTTCACTTTTCTTTGGGAAACCAGTGGATGAGGGAAAGGTGGTGGATGTTGTCTACCAGGACTTTAGCAAAGCCTTTAGCACTGTCTGGCACAGTGTTGTGCTGGAGAAGCTAGCCGCTCCTGGCTTAGGTAGGTGTACTCTACACGGGGTTAAACACTGGCTGGATGGCCAAACCCAGAGTTGTGGTGAACTGAGTTAAATCCAGTTGGTGGCTGGTCACAAGTGGGGCTCCCCACGGCTCAGTTTTGGAGCCAGTCTTGTTTACTATCTTTATAAATGACCTGGATGCAGGGATCGAATGCACTCTCAGTAAGTCTGCAGATGACACCAAACTGAGCAGGAGTGTTGATCTGTTCAAGGGTAGAAAGGCTTTATCTCAAGAGGAATCTGGACACGCTGGACTGATGGACTGAGGCCAATTGTATGAGCTTCAAGAAGTCCTGCACTTTGGCCACAACATCCCCATGCAACACTACAGGCTTGGGGAAGAGTGACTGGAACGCTGCCTGGCAGAAAAGGACCTGGGGATGCTGGTGGACAGCTGGCTGAACATGAGCCAGCAGTGTGCCCAGGTGCCCAAAAAGGCCAACAGAATCCTGCCTTGTATCAAAAATAGCATGTCCAGCAGGAATAGGGGGAGAGATCATGACCCTGTACTCAGTGCTGGGGAGGGTTCAGCTTGAGTACTGTGTTCAGTTTTAGGCACCACAGTGTAAGAGACACTGAGGTGCTGGAGTGAGTCCAGAGAAGGGCAACAAAGCTCGTGAGGGGTCTGGAAAACATGTCATATGAAGAGCAGCTGAGGG
>JAVFHW010072252.1:35421-53661 GCA_032159205.1 Eurystomus glaucurus suahelicus | reverse complement strand
GGAAAAAGAATGCCGTATCCAGCCCGTGGGCCGTAGTTTGAGGACCCCTGGTTTTGTCTGAAGAAGAGAAGGTTGAGGGGAGACCTTAGTGCTCTCTACAAGTACCTGAAAGGAGGTTGTAGAGAGGTGGGTGTTGGTCTCTTATCCCAAGGAACTGGCAATAAGACGTGAGGAAATGGCCTCAAGTTGCACCAGAGAAGGTTTAGATTGGATATTAGGAAAAATTTCCTTACTGAAAGAGTGGTCAAGCACCACCAGCAAAGTGGTGGAGTCAGCACCCTGGAAGTGTTCAAAAAACATGTAGATGTGGCACCTCACGACCTGGTTTAGTGGTCATGGTAGTGTTGGGTTGATGGCTGAACTTGATCTTAGAGGCCTTTTCCAACCTTAATAATTCTATGATTCTATACTTGGCAGATTATCACTGAATGCTTAAGACCTTTCACAAATGAATAAAATCCCTTTGTATCAGAAGTATGTTCTTTGAATGCAAAAATTCCAAGTACTTGTCTAAAACAATTAACATGGCTGGTTTTGCCGCTTCATGTGTCAAAGAAGGAGGAGCAGTAGCCACCCAGAATCTGTGGATGAATCACAAGAAATTCTGCAGCAGATATAGCAAGTCCAATGTGACAGGTCTGAAAGTGGTCATGGCTTCACAGTCCCTACTACTTCAGCCCATACAGCACATGAAGCATTAGGGGAGTCACCCTTTGCTCAATTATCTCTGTCAGAAAACAAAACCATTTGGTGGATTGGCAATTTTCTATTCAGGTAATTTTGTGTAGAGGATAGCTATGCAGACAGGCTAAGTGCTTCCTAGGAGGATGATCTCAGATTCTTGAGGTTGGCAATCACAAACATTAACTGCCAATGCCTCATCAGCAAATGTAATTATGAACGCTCGCTGCAATGTGAACAACCATAAAGAGAAAAAAGCTGAAGTGTAAAACTGGGCTCTTGAACAGTAGGGAGTGAAGGGGAAAGTCCATTTTCTACTCCTTCTCTGAAGCACTAAACTTGCAGTACAGATTCTTTCCTATTTCCATGCATGGGAGAGAGAGACATACACCAAAACAAGCTATGCTTCCTCTAACAAAACAACTCATTCTCAAATCAAGGGAAAAAAACCCCAGTTGTTATTTCTTTCTAGTGTGAAAAGTTAGAACTTCAGGCAAATAAACTTCAAATATATGAATATAGGTGCAGCTGCAAAAAAGGGCAAGTGCAACAGCAATCTTTATAGCATAAGATGTTATGTAGGCTTTCATAAGACAGTGATAAATCCAACAACTACTAGTCTTAAATTTTTAATTTAGTATCTCTTCAGTATAAATGTATGGCTATAACAGTATTGAAAACAGAAGTAACAGTCACAGCTGAGTATTCAGGATCTGTGTTTTATTAATTTGGTTGCAGCTTTAACATTGAGGGAAGGTCAGTGATCTAAACTTTGATTCTAAATAAAGCAAATATCTAAATAAATGCAAATATCAAAGCAAAGCAAAGCATCAAATACTTTTTTCAGATCCAAGTAGTGTAGATCTCCTGTATTTTTCCAGTCTTAAAAAAACAAAGCAATCAGAAGCAAGAGACAGATTAGTGTGCCTAGGCCTTTAACCCTGGAAAGCTTATGATGTTAAGGCAGATTTTCCAGTTGCCTCTGGATCTCATACATCTCTTTGTCATAACAACTGTAAAACTTGTGCTGTTACAGAGGCCAGATCAGAAGAATTTTTGGTTGCTTACAACAGTCTAACTTCTTATTTTTTAAAAAATATGAGTAATGTTTTTAGCATTCTCCAGCAAAACACTGCTTTTTATGTTTTAGTGGATTTATTCGAAACTACACTCTCAAAGTATGGTTCCTGTTTTCCTTGCAGTGTTCCAAATGTAAACCATCTAGGCTCCCAACTCAAAGACCATGTGTTAGTTTTAATTTTCCCTCAGGTATTAGCTACCATGCTCCTGTTTCAACTCCCTGTTAGACACTGAACCTGTTTTTATCTACCAAAAGCTGATGCAAAAGTTTATGCTTCAGAGATCATACTGAGATGATCTTTTTAACCTGATAACGTGTTCACTACATACCTGCCCCATTTCTTTTATTCTTTGATTTCATATGACATGGGGAAAGAACTCTTTCTTCCACAAGGTCTAACTTAGATTGTTATACAAAGGTTGCATCTTGGAAGTCAAGGATAAATTAAAAACCAAAAACCTTAAAAAGCATTCCCAGTAGACTCTCTGTATTATATTTATAGCCTGTAAGTTCCAGGTATTTGTTAACAAGCTGTTCCGCCTTGTCTCAGATAACTGGGATATATACTCAAGATTTTTCTTTGTACAACTTTGATTTAAAGACACATGAGCTTTCTTTCACTTTTCAAAAGCACTGGGTGTGTCATATTCTTCCAGAAGCTCTACCTTTCTCCTGTCACCTTCAGTTTTCACTTTTCTCTTTTAAAGAAAATTACTTTTTCATATCACTCTTCCAATGTCTCCATTAAAAGATGACAACTGTGGTGCATTCTGGTTTTAGCTTTGATAAAATTTTGTAACTGAATTTTACTGACAAAATGAAGATTTAAAGACGCTTTGGCAAAATTCACACTCAGAAAAAGGACATGCAGACAACCAACACATCATTGTCACATCACTTCAAAACTTCAGCATCAAGACTAGAACCAAAATGTCACTCTGCTACACGTATTACATTTTTTATACTCAGCAATTTGCAACAATTGTAAATACCTACCTAAATTTCTAACTCTTGAACTTGGGGATAGGTTAAAAGCCTGAAGATAGTGACAGGACCTTGAAATACAATATTTTTCCGGAAAAAACTTTAGCAGTTCTTTCTTTTTTTTCTTTTTGTTTTCCCCCCTTCCGAAATGTGAAAAACAGTTTTGTAAAACTGTAAACTTGATTGTTACCCCTCCAAAACAACTCAGTGTTTGTTTTTGAAAAACAAAATTGAGGTTAATATGATTTTGAACATGTAAGACACAGGACTCAGATTCAGTTAAAAGTGTCAGCTTCAGAAAATCTAGGCCACAGGTTGCCAAGTTTTGCTAGGATACACCATGGAAAATATCTCACCATTTGCAGCTACAGCATTCTACACAATGCTGTCCCTGAAGTTTTCCATTGGCAGGAGAAAGATCACTGTCTCTTCACCACATTTGCATAAACTACAGTAAACCAGTAACATGACTACAACTGAACATATTACTGTGTTCTGTGTAGCATTCAGAGATAGTACTAGACTAATGTATCATGTATGGAAAAGAAAAAAAAAAGCATCTTCCTTAATTACAACGTATCTTCAAATTTCAGTGTTGATTATGTCCTGAACTTCCGAGTAAACATTAGACTAAGTGATAGATATTATTTCCTATAAAAAGTTTAAGAACTACATTAATTCACCATGCTATGCTAGATACCATCTTCAACCAGCATAAATTATTATTTTTTTTAAGCTAATCCCTTGTAGAATATATAAAACACTGTACCTGTGTTGAACATTTCCAGCATGAATGGCTTCTGGTGGAACTCTCCATGGACAGCTTACTCTTCCTCCAGGAAGGCGTTTGAAATCAAACTGGCAGCAGATTTTTGGATCTGGACCACAAGTATGAGGAACGTCATAGCTATAGAAAGGCATCATATGACAAAGGATATCTGTACTGGATCCCAAATCTGGAATTAAGTACATAGAGCACACCTTTAAAATTAACTCTCTCAGATTTGCCAAAATGAAATCAGTTCCATGTTCTTAATCCAAGAATTGTATTAAAAACACCAAAATAAGACAATTCCTTGCTTTGATTGTCCATATCTGGAATCTACCTTCGTATGTACCTTACATACAGAGGCTAAAAACAAGGATACAAGCAAGAGTGGCATGTTAAAATCAAGCACCAGCTGATCGGGAAAGATAACAAAAAAAAGTTAAGGGTTTTTTTATCCATATAAATCTCACTATTTCCAGAATGTTAGAGGTGAACACAACATATCTTTTATACTTTGAGTGAATCAAAACAAACAAAAAAACCCCAAACCCCAACCAATCAAAGAAAAAAAACCCTTCAAAAGAAAAACAAAAATGAAAAAAACACCCAATCCTCTAAACAACCACCCTGCTGTCATTACCTCATTAGCACGACATTTGAATTGGTTTGCTTTAGTAATATCTTAATTTCTTGAACACATAATTTCAATACATTAACAGTACAATTCTACCTATTTGTAGATAGATTGTGTGCTTGTACCTAGAATTATATAGAATTCTATGCACTTCTGAGATCACCTTTGCAATTCTAACTTTTCCATCCAGTCAGTCCATTCCCTAAAGTTTAACCCACCATGAGGAGAGATCTACACACATTTTGTCAAGTCTCAAAAGAAGATCTTTGAAAATTTAATTTCAAAGAGAACCTAAAGTACTCAGAGAACCTTAATTTACTCATCTGGTAAAACATCTAAATTTTGATGACCTACTTCCAGTACTAATGACTTTACACTCAAAAAAAGGGATGAATACTGTAGATGTGCCACAGAACCTGGGTCCTAAGTCTGTAAACAATATATACAAAATTACTCTCCAAAACCTTAATAGCATAAGTCTTCCTATTTCCAGTCCAGACCTTTTGTTTAAAAACTTCTATTTTACTACTACTTACTTATTACTAAAAAGGTAATATTCCATGAATATAGGCATTTACTTTTCAACTACAGGAGTTCTTATCTCAGGTACCATGCCTACATATTATGCCCAATGACTGTACAGTGCTCTTTGATACATGATCTATTTCAAAAAGCCTTCTTTGGAAGCCCAAACAGTAGACCATACCTGTACATGATTTACATATGCAACTATTCAGGAAAAGGCCTATCAATTAAGTATTCTGTATAATGAGTTACATACAGCAATATTCAAAGAAAAATTTATCGTGTCAGTATCTGACAAATTCTTTAACAATGGTATGTTTTCCTCATGTTTATTTCTGCAGCTGATTGCTTTCTCTGAATCCACTCCTTCCTACAATTTCCAATTACAAACAAAGAGGAACTATAAAGCTTCAAAATCACCACCACCTTTCAATAGTAAGTGTAATACATTTATTTATCCCTATATAACGCATGACATATTACCTTACTGCAAAATCAGAAACACCAAAATCTCAACTATATATATTCATCATACAGCTTATTGGAATGCTTGTAAAGTACAAAGCAAAAGAAAATATTCATATAGAAAAGTACATTCATTTACAGACAGATCAGTTTGCTAAGGTATAATCACTACATTAGAGTACAAATGTCTTCTTTAGTATATTGTATAAATAATATCAAAAAAGCAATTGTATGTATTCTAAGAATAAAGTTTTAGATTAGAATTTTATTGCAAATTAAAATGGTGAAATCTTTTAAATCTGTTCTTCTCACTAAAGATAACTTGCAGATTTCAACTCCACAGAAAGCTACTGTGACTAATGACACAAATTTGTTACACCAGCTGAGAAAAACTTGTTGTTTGAAAGATTTTTCCTTCATAAGAATATAAACAAGATCTCTCAATTTTCAAACACTCATGTTTGGCCCCCTTTTTTTTTTTCTCCAAGAGAAATGTTCATTCTCCTCCACTCTATTTCCACATAGTAAGAGGAAGAAAACAAAGAGTTGGGAAAAGGAAAATGAATATTCCACCCCATTTACTTTTTTTATACATTCATGTAAGGAACATGGCAGAAGGCAAATAAGAGACAGTAAAAGCACAAATAACAGTAAGAAGCAGGAAGATCAGAGGAACAATTATAATAATAGTTTTTATCTTCAACCTCTTTTCTAACACACAGCTACTCACATTCCCTTTCTGTTATTAAAAAATCCAAACCCCTGAAACTTAACCTACAGACTTCATTTAACAGAACCACAAGTCTGTAATTTTCAAGTCTAGACTAACTTCTCTGAACAACCTATTCTGTAAGGATTTTCACAGCATTTATGCAAATTCTCTGTATATTTTACCTGGGTAAATTAACAGAATTAATTGGCATAAAAGAAAAAAACACATACCCCAGTTCTGTCTCCAGAAAAATTCTAGTGTCTTCTGCATCGCAAAATGTTTTTTAACTGAGTAATGAACCCTCTGTACAAGCATATTGGAAAATCCTGCGCGTTTCAAAAGGTAGGCCATTGTTGGTGAATGCCCAAAAGGATCAACTGCCCAGCCAGACTTTGGTTTTACTCCTGTTGACAAAACAAAAAAGTAAAAATGGAAGAAAGTTTCACTTTTCACTCAAATGAAGCTATACACATGTAATTCAAGTCAGAAGACTAAAGATAAAATTTCCAAGAAGTTACATTAAAATACACAGATGAATATCGTCTCCTGCAGAACACACCCTCAAAATTAACAAAATGAAATTAAACAGATGAGCAACTAACAGCAACAAAAATGTCTTGGAGGCAAAGCATTCTAACTACGTAAAAACCCTGAGACCAGTACACTACATTGTTACAGTACTTCAGTTGTATCTCAAACATCTTTACATGGAACCATAATGAAATATTTCTCCTTTTTCACTTTAAAGATGTTACAATTGGAAAAGAAAGCTACAAGAAATTGGTCAGATGGAGACAGATTAAAGTTGTAGATTGTTGAATTTTCACTGTAATTCAAATAACGTTAGCCTTTGTTGGCTTTGGAACTAGCTTTTCTTTTGATTTATTTGGTTGGCAATCACTGGAATTGTTTTGATTAATACTGTCTTTTCACTATTTTGCTATACAGCAAACGAAGAAGCTGTATCGAACTCCTGTTTAACTGATTCTTCAATGTGGTTCCTTAGGCACATCGCTACTGTCTCACCAAAAGAACAGTAGGGAATGCACTATGCTTTTATTAGGCCTTCCCTACCTCCCATCTCTTAATTACGTCAAGCTGTGTTTATGGAAATCTCAATCTAAGAAAAGCACAGTGAAACAGCTTTTCAAAATAATTTCAGTTAATTGAAGTAATGTTAACTTATTAAAATCACTGTACAAATATTTTCTATATAAAAAAGGATTGTATCTACTTATGGAACATTATTTCTAGTTACAGAAGTAAAAAAGAAACCCTCCCACAGCCACCAAAACAGTTCAGCCAACAGTACTGAAGTCATGAATTCCTCAAAGTTTCCAAAGCATTTTTTTCTTTCTAAATATGAACGATTCTAACTACTACTACTACTACTTCTACAACAACTACTACTAAATTTCATATTTACTTTTTCGAAATCCTTACATATGAGAACCTAATGAATACACAGCGTGCATAATAGATGAAAACACATGAAAGGAATATAAATTTTTAAGTCATTTAAAGGACTTTGCCATGATTTTCAAGAGCCAGAAATGGCAATTGGAAACTGTCTGTGATACCAGAGACATGTGATCTACAATTAGGCATGATCTAGTGTTGTATTTTATAATGCCCATATACTATGCACAGCTTTCATTGATCACAACAAAATATTACGACATAAAATTGTTTAAATACACATCATTCAGGAACTTTTATCTGCAAACAGTAATCGCAAGTACTAGACTCAATCCTATAGCTTCCAGTAAGTGGTCTGATTTAATGTTTCAGGAAATTAAAGAGAGCCTTCTAGCCACCCCAGAAATATAGAGGAAAAAAAAATTTTCTAATTGACTTCCTGTATTAACACAGTTAAAATTTAGATCAAGCTACATACCAAGGTTCTTTTCTAGCCATTGATGTCCTTCTATCAGTTGGTCAATTAATGCAAAATAATGAGGAGAGGCTTCATCGGGCATGACCCATCCTCCTGTTACTATTTCAAATTGTCCATCTTTTATTAACCTGAAAAATACATACATTATGTTCAGAATCTTGCATAAGAAAATACACTTTTAAAAATCAATTTCTGAAAACCCAACATGTATTTACCAGGGCCACAATGCCAAAATCTAAATTGCTTGTGCCACTTCCATCACTGGACTACATTTCTTTAATTAAAGAGGGAAAAAATTAATAGATTAACAGTGAAAGTTTTAATGCCTCTACGCAACAACATTACCGGCTCTGCTGCATGTGCCCATTTGTTTGGGGTTTTTTTTAAATTAGGAAGAAGAGTATTTCCTGCACAGATCACAAAAATAAAAGTGTTTAGTGTTCCAAGGGATCCTTTTCATCTCAAAAACCCCCGCTGTGCTGTAACACTCATGCACTGTACATAAATTGAGCAGATAATTTTCTATGTTATTCGCAAGATTTCCAGCATTACCTAACCTTTGCAGCAATGAGGGTCTCATAGCCTTAACATAAACTGCAACCTATGCATCTTGAAAGGGTGCATGAGAAGGAGGGTATTACAAAGATGAGCTAAGAACTGTTGGATCCTGTCTTAAAGCAAGTAAAATAAACAAAACAAAACAAGAAAACCACATTTGAAAACTCCAAACTAGATCTTTACTTCAGGTTTATCCAAGCAGCATGCTTTCTTGTACACCTTTTACGTCTGCATTACATTTTGACTTGTGATTTTTAAAAGAACAAAGAAAAGCAAGGGTGTAGAGCATGTACTACTTTAACATTTAAGTAGCTGCGTTTTTATAAAGAATATACCTAATAAAAAAAAAATCCCATTTCATAATCATTGTAACTGAAGAAAAAAATACCATTTATAAATAGCTACTATAAAAGATTATATGTATTCCACTGCCAATATTTCATGGCGACTTCAAATAAAGCTTATAATCACAACTCTATTAGAATTCAAGGTGATATTTTGATGGCTGTACATGGTAACTTTTAATGAATTTCTTGAAACAGATTGTTATTTTGTAACTGGAAAAAAAAAAACCCAAAACAAAAACAAAAACAAAAAACAAACCAAGCCCCCCAAAATCAGAATTTGAGTAGTCAATTACAGCAGAAATTCTGCATCTCAACAAGTAAAATCTCAACTTTGCCGTGTAGTCAAATACAACATCTCAGAACATGCTACAGGGGAAATAGGAAATAATTCCGTGTTCAAACCTTTTAACAGCATCCTTTTTCTGGCTATCTATTCCGTCCCACCATTTTGAAAAGTAAGAAATCTCAGACCACATAAATTTTCTTCGGTTGTCTTCTTGAAGTTTTATAACCATATTATTTAAGATATGCTGTGTTTGATCTCTGAAATAATCATCAAAAGTCTTCAGCCAACCTAAGAAAAATAAAAAAGTTTGAAGTTGCTTTCAACAGTCTTAGAGATCTGTCTTCTTCCCATTCCCTTCAAAAAATTAAGGAAACCATTTTCTTAAAAAGCTGAACTTTATATGCTGCGAACAGTTCAAAGTGCTAAAGTCTCCAGGAGTTTCTTTTTACAAAGGTTAGATGTTCTATTTTCTAAACATAAAAATATACGGAATATTAGGCCTTCTACTTTGATGAACAGAATACACAGATATTAAAAACTGTGGATTTTTAAGTACAAATTAAGTAGTTGAAAAGAAGGATATACATATCCGCAAATCTTCCTTGGTAAGCATCTACTAACAGATCATCTTCCCAGTCCAGACCCAACACACATACCTCCATAACACACCCTAATCCTTCCCTTAATGCCTTACTTCTTCTTTCAAGTCAAAAAGCACCCCATTACCTACTTTACGTTAAACTGGACAAAAATCCTTACTGGCAGCATCTTACACATCTCACAGCTTGAGGAGAAAATTAAGAGTCACCGAAATAGAAGCATATAAGCCTGTCTACTTAATATACAAGTGGCATATTCCTACTCTTCGTACCTGCTCATGTCATGTATGAGCATTTTCATTTAATTGCTTCCAAAAGGGACTCAGCAGTTGAGTTTAAGGAACTACCATGTACAACACAGTAACTACTGAGGAATGCAAGTAATGTTATGAACTGGTCCTATAGCATGCATCCACATTTTGAAACTTCCATACAACGCGAGGATTATACTGCAGATAAATATGATTCTAGTGATTCCACTTGAGTTTACCAGTTCTGTTCTGCAAAGGTACTGTCATTCTAGCACAATGTTAGTCTGCTTATAAGAAGATACAAGATTAGGCTGCTCTGGAATGAGAAAATATTGCAAGGCAGTTATATACATGCAGAAAGTTCTAGTATTAAAAAATAATTTTTAAGTCTAATGAAATAAAACCACTTTATTATTGAGTAGAGTCTGAATATTGATTCAGAAAGGATATAGTATACTTCATTTTAAGGATAAAAAAATAAATTATATTCACCTGAGGTAGAAATGGAGAGTCAATGTTATTGGACAATATGCACATTCTTTTCCAGTTCATATCAAATTGTTAATTACATTTCAAATAAAGAATCTTGTAACTAGGAATAATTAGTAGACACTGGAGCACTCTAACTTTGGCTGCATTACTTTCAGGTTGCACATCACTTTGCAAAGGTCGAATTTAATAAAGTATTCAGAAACAAACAAAAACATGACAAATTTAAAAAAACCCTTCCTTTTTTAATCTGCAAATGAGGAAATAACACTTAACACTCCAGAGGCAAAGTGCTATCTCAGTATCTCTTTTATCTCTTAGTAAACACATTTTTAGCATCTAGAAGAATCATTGCATCTAATGTAAGTTTCTATGCAGAAAGTACACTAGGGTCTAATCTAATCTATCTTAGAGGGGAAAAATACATTTTGCAAGACAGTATGAGGGCTTAAAATCTAAACTTAAAACATTTTTTTCAGACATGGAAACAGCTTAATACAAAAAAGTTAACAGTAAATTACTGATACAATAGTTTAATGAAGAGTGAAAACAGAAAAGCTATGAGTTGAATTTATTTTCCTTTTGTGTCATTTTAAAAACAAATTTTTTTGTGATCTCTACCTATTTCACTAAGTGGTTTTTTTTTAATGTAAGCTTTCACTCAAAGAATTGAGGTGATATAACCAATTAATCTTTTTCAATGCTCAGTTATATTTCAACAGATCAAGGAAATATTTTACTGATATTTACGTAAAATGATCCACATTATGATGTAAGAAGAGTACTGTTGTGATTATAGGTTGTTTTGTTTTAATATATTGAGTTTATTAAGCTATAGAGGAAGGGTGTAACTTGGTTAACACAATGAATGAACTTAACACACTTCAGAAAGTCCTAGGAAATATTTACAAGTATTCACAGAATTAGTTGCAAGCAAACAGCAAGTTCTCTGAAATTTAATTACCATGCATCTGGCATCTTGCACTTAAAATATATTTATTTCTGAATAGAATGGTTTCAGTTGAAAGGGACCTACAACAACCATCTAGTCCAACTGCCTGACCAGAGCTGATCAAAAATGAAAGCATGTTACGAAGGGCATTGTCCAAACGCCTCTTAAACACTGACAGGCGGGGGGGCATTGACCACCTCTCTAGGAAGCCTGTTCCAGCATTTGACCAGCATCTCACCACATAAATGCTTCCTAATTATCAAGCCTGAACCTCTCCTGGCACAGCTCTGAACCACTCCCAGGCATCCTGTCTCTGAATACCACGAAGAAGAGAAGATCAGCACTTCCCTCTCTACTTCTCCTCAGGAAGCTGTAGGGACCAATAAGGTCACTCCTCAGCCTCTTTTTCTCCAAACTACACAAGCCCAGATTCCTCAGCTGCTCCTCACAGGATATGCCTTTCAGCCCTTCCACCAGCTTTGTTGCCCTCTCCCTCTGGACACATTCAAGGACCTTCACATCCGCTTAAATTGCGGGCCCCAGAACTGCACACAGTACCCCAGGTACACCCACCAGTGCTGAATACAGCAAGATAATCGCCTCTTTTGACCAGCTGGTTACACTCTTTGACGCACCCCGGGATGGGACTTGCCCTCTTGGCTGCCAGGACACACTGCTGACTCATATGAACCCTGCTGTCAACCAGCACCCCTGGATCCCTTTTTGCAGGGCTGCTCTTCAGCACTCTCCTCCCACTTTATACTATGTCCAGTGTTACTCCATCCCAGGCACAGGATCTTGCTCTTTCACACCACTGATAGCTCTTAAGCCCACAACTTACAGAAGCTGTCCAAAAAGCCATAAAGATTTAAAAAAATATCAAAAACTGAACACAGCAACTAACAAATTTATTTATTATAATATAGTTCTACAGTGTAAGTCCTACTACTGATGACTACCACGTTAAATTTATTATTTCATATGTTAGTCCGTAATATCACATAAGGATCTAGTACAACTCAAGTTCATTCTTATGCTTATCCATAAACTAAGAATTTGTTTCTGAGTTAAAAGAAAACGTTTATCGGAGTATTTGTGTCAGGAAACTTTCAATACAAATACAGTTTACACATGGAAAAAGTACAATAGTTTAAAGCTGCAACTATCAAAACTAAATATGCTAATACCAGCAAAATAACACCTGTTGGATTAAATTTACATAAGGACCTCTGTCAGTATAAAAATGTAAACAAGAGAAAAAGAATACTCTTCAAGAGAAAAATAATACTCTTAACTGATGCTAGTCTTAAGTATTCAGGACTTTGCTATCTACTTCCATTTTCTGCCAGCACATGTAACAGCAATAGAGGGTACACACTGTCAAGCTGCTTGCCCTTTGATTGCCTGACTCATGTTTGTCCTCAGAAGTGTGGAAATTTGATTCCACACCCCTCCTCCCTCCCCCTGCCTGAGATTTATCATCATCATGCAGTTGTCTGGTTTTTCACCATTTTTTCTTAATGTAAATTTTCTTAGGTCAACAGCAGACTCCAAGAATCATGTTCAAATGTCAATGCAATCCATTGCTGTGTAAAATGTCCTGAAGCCTTTCATTAACTGATTCGCTGTTCTTCCTGTCTACACTTTGTAGTTCAATTTCCTTCTTGAAGCTCTATCAGCTTCCTACACTAAAGAAAGGTATAAGACACAGTTGTAGAGATATAGGGAAGGTTTCAGGACAAAATCTGAATAGAAGTTGACAAATCAGCATTATTCAGGAAGTAACTTAAGTAAAAGCACTCTACAATTTGATCAATGACAAGAATCACAGATCCGCTTCGAAAACATGAAATCATTTCTACCAAGACCGAGCACTGCTTACATATATCTTTCAAGGCTGTTGGGGTTTTTTTGACATTGGAATTTCTTTTGTCTTTTGGTTTAAAATTAACTGTTGAAATGAAAAAATCCCCACCTTTTCAATTCCTTACTACCTTAAGTCATACTTCAATGTTTAAGAGTTAACTTCTCCTTAAAAAAAAATTCTAGCTTCTCATTAAATCTATTTTAATTAAGAGGCATATCTAGTGAATGTCTGGAATGTTATATTAATGATTTTTTTGAGGGCAGTTTGCATCTCTGATTTACTTTACAGTAAAATGTCTAAAATGCACACAGTGCTGTTTCTTGCAACCTAAGAACTTGAGTCATTTATTAATTTCATGGCAGAATTAAATAAAACCATTAAACTTCAGCTATCATAATACAGCTTTTACAGAAGATAAAAGCAATCTTTTTGTAGCAAAATTAGTGAAGCTTCATTTCTTGGATTTTTAAAAGGTACATCTGAGTAACAAACATTCTTTTTACAGTTATGCTTAATTCTCAACTAACTAGTTTGTGGAAGAAGATACAAGTAAGTAACCGTTTTGATAGCTAGGGAAGTAAAACATAATCATAAGATGCAAGAGGCTGTCTTAACTCTTAATTACATCTATGCTCTACATAATATGTAATGAAAAACAGTAAAAAGTTTTCTTAAAAACAATTTAAAAAACTAATGAACTTGTAGCCATGAACTCTTATCAGTGCTCTGGAAAACTTAAGCATGGTATATGTGTTTAACTAATCACACATAGGCACACAATAATGACAATAATGCAAATACTAGAAGTAAAACTGGAAGTTGCTTTAACTTACATTTTAGTAAGTACAATCAACCATGGAAAGAATATAGCATTAGCCTCTTTTGTAGATTCAGCAATTTTTAAAAGTCCCTTATTTTAAGGTATAGAAGATACACATTAATTTTTTAATTTAGTAATCTTTCATCATCATTCCACGATGTCTAAACTAAATAGAGCAAATATACAAGTTAATATTTTAGAGATGTTTCTTACATGAAGTTCAGTGCTAATTTCACCAAAAATAAGTATCTTTTCAGTAAAAATATATGGTTCATTGGCGAAGGCTGTGAAAGAAAACTTGAGAAACATGATGTCTGTCAGACAGTGTATTTGCTTTTCCAATGGCATACTAACTTTTAAAAGATCTCTGCTCAATGGACCACAAGTATCATTTCATATCTAGAACATTTAACTCCATAAGCATAGCAAAAAACCTCAAATGACTGAACATTTCACCAAATTTAAAATCTGACAAGAACCACAAGGTATTTTAAAAACTATAATTAGACTTTTTATGTGTTGAGCCTGTACAATGAAAGGTCTACTTCTGCTTTGTACATATCAAGTCTGCTGCCCTCATAACTAAGATGGGAAGAAAACTTGTACTTGTCAGGAAATAAAAGTGTGCTCTCTGTAACAGTCCTGTCAATTTTTAATGGAACTGCCCTGAATTTTCTTTTCTCCCTACCCCTGACAGAGGAAAAAGAAAAAACTCTAACGGTCCCCTACCACCTCATATGAAACGACACAAATACCAAGAAATGAGGCAGGAGTAAAACTCAGATTTCTGTAATTCAGCATGCCAAAAAAACTTGTTAGCTACCCAGTTTTCCATTCTGTTCCTAGATTTTGTCTTCCTCTAGAACAGGAAAATCAGATGCTCACCATTCAATGTATATTTTATAGTCTTTACATAGCCTTCATAGTTCTTTTCTTTATAAAACACTATATACTGTTGCTGGTCACAAAAAGGAAAAACAAGTTCTAGACAAACAGTGGTGATCATGATCTACCTATTAAATCACAACATGAACACAATAACTAGTGAACATTCAATTTACAGTCTTAAACTTCTAAAGGTAAAGTCTTCAGATGTCATTCAACTAGCTTGTTTTTCCTTTTCTGCATCAGCTTTATAATAACCTGTACTTATATTTTGGTGGGTAAGACAACAGTGTAAATAATCTGAGTTCCAAACATGTCAGGAAAATGAAGAAGTTACCTGAAAACCATATCCAGATCTGGCCAACAGAAAACAAGCCTGAAACTCCATGGTGTATTAACAGCATCCAACTTCAATGCCTAACTTTCATCTTAACAGCGCAATTAATTTCATAAGGCTATACAGATTTCCTCCTGAGAAATGGAGACTGTCTTAAATAATAAAAAGAGGTTAATGTGGGTGCTATAAGGTAAAGTTACCAATGTTATAGATAATTAATGAAGTGTTACAAAGTAGTAATTAGACCTGACGTGTGCACAAACACTTTCACATATATGTTAACTTAGGTAGAAACTGGGGAGAGTGGGCAGAAGAGGGAGGTAAAAGTCTATTTTAATCTCTTTCAATTCCACTTAAATGGTTCTTGTACTAGGCCTGTAACAACCACATGCAGCAATAAAATACTCTGATCTGGTATATATATACATAACAAAACCCACAAGTCTCAATTCTTAAATAACTGAAGGAGAAGACATTACCAAAATCATCACTGACAAGAGAGCAATAAATGCTAGAGGTGTCTTTTGAGCCCCTGGGTCATATCTGAACATCATCTTTCAAGTCCAGCTGTACTGGCTGCCAACATTGCTGTCCTCGAGCAGCGTTCTCCCCTCTAGAATTCAGCTGCCTAATCCACTTCAGGCAGTCATGTGAAACTGCTGCTGAAGCACATGAGAGCCAACATAAGGGCTTTGCCAGCACAGCAAGTTACATGACTGCTTATTAATTTGCTCCAGAAAGAAATGCCACCCATCTGCGATGGCTATAACCTCAAATAACACAGCTATTTGTAAACCGAACATCTCTCTGTGGCTAGAGATTAATCTCCACTGGGGGAGTACCCTTCAAATCAGACACGCTGCTTCATCAGTTGCCAGCAACCAAAAGACAAATACACCTGCCACTGATCAAAAATGTGAAGGGGACCCATTCTCACACCTGATTTCCCAATAATAGGTAAATACATTAGCTGCTGAAGGGAGAAGCATAGAGACCCCTAGTTTATAGGTCCTGGCTGAATTCACATGGAAGCAGTTAACCCAGGTTTAGCAACACAAAGCGTTTCAGAGCATCAGCACATAGGTCACCCCTCAGAGCCTGGCATCTAAGATCACCCCCTTCCCTACGGATTCTGTTTCAAGGCAGTTTCTTTGCCTTTGAGCTACAGTTAAGTAGCCTCAGATGAGAAAACACAAAACGTAATGAGAATTCAAGGCTTCTACAGCTACTATAGTTACATCTTCACTGGCTCCATTTCTTGGTAAATATTTTTTTAACGTACATAGTTACACCATAGGTTCACTATGCCCTAAGCTTTTTTTGCCAGAAGACATTTCCTTTGCACAATGCCTTCTAATTCTCTGTGGGAAAGGAAGAATGTAACCATTAGCTATACAAGAGATTTCAAATCTCTGTTACAGATAAATTTTCCTTCTTTCAAGCACTGGCTAATATGCAGTTTCATATTGCAGACAATTCCACAGAAATGTCCTTACCAAAAAGCAGTACCAAGTCAGGAGATATCTATGATAACACTCTTTGTAAAAGCAAACAGTAACCAGTCTCACACAATCACCTTTAGCAATGGAACAGTTCACATTTATGAGGATTATGTCTCAGTTTACTTTATACCAACTAAGAAGCCTGAACATCGGGTAGATGCTCTAGGAGACCTGCATGGATGAGCAGGGAGCTTCTGAAGGAAATCTCATGGAAGAAAGAAATGTAGTTTGTGGAAGAAGGGACTTGTCACTTGGGAGAACTATAGGGAAGCTGTCAGGAAATGTAGGAAGGCAACAAGAAAGGCCAAAGCCCTCTTAGAACTAAAAGTGGCAAAGGAAGTAAAAGGAAACAAAAAGGGCTTCTTCAAATATATCAGTAGCAAAAGGAAGAACAGGGAAAGCGTGGGCCCTCTGCTGAATGAGGTGGCAGCCCTGATAACCAAGGATGCAGAGAAGGCAGAGTTGCTGAATACCTTCTTTGCTTCGGTCTTTAATCCAAAGACCAGTCCTTGTGAACTCCAGACCCTGAATGTAAGAGAGGAAGCCTGGAGGAGGGAAGACTCTCCACTAGTCAGTGGAGATTTGGTTAGGGATCAGTTACAAAAATTGAATACACAAAAGTCCATGGGCCCTGATGAGATGCACCCAAGAGTGTTGAGAGAACTGGCTGACGTTGTTGCTCTACCACTCTCCATCATTTTCACAAGATCACGGCAAACGGGAGAGGTGCCTGAGGACTGGAGGAAAGCCAATGTCACTCCAGTCTTCAAAAAGGGCAAGAAGGAAGATCCAGCAAACTACAGACCAGTCAGCCTCACCTCCATCCCTGGACAAATGATGGAGTGGCTCATTCTGGAGGTCATCTCTAAGCACATGGAAGACAAGAAGGTTATCAGAAGTAGTCAGCATGGATTTACCAAGGGGAAATCATGCTTGACTAATCTGATAGCGTTCTACAATGTCGTGACTGAATGGGTAGATGCAGGGAGACCAGTGAATGTAATCTACCTTGACCTTAGCAAGGTGTTTGACACAGTTTGCCATAACATCCTGATGAGCAAGCTCAGGAAGTGTGAGGTAGAAGAACAGATAGTGAGATGGATTAAGAACTGGCTACACAATACAGTCCAAAGAGTGGGGATCAATGGTGCCAAGTCCAGCTGGAGACCTGTAACTAGTGGAGTCCCCCAAGGATCAGTGCTGGGTCCAGTCCTGTTCAACATCTTCATCAACGACCTCGATGAAGGGACACAGTGTTTTCTCAGCAAGTTTGCTGATGATACGAAACTGGGAGGCTTGGCTGATACACCTGAAGGCTGTGCAGCCATTCAGCAGGATTTGGACAGATTGGAGAGCTGGGCAAAGAGGAACCTCATGAGGTTCAACAAGAATAAGTGCAGAATCCTGCACCTGGGAAGGAGTAACAAAATGCACCAGTACAGACTGGGAGGTGATCTGCTAGAGAGCAGCTCTGTGGAGAAGGACCTTGGAGTCCTGGTGGACAACAGTTATCCATGGGACAGCAATGTGCCCTTGTGGCCAAGAAAGCCAGTGGTATTCTGGGGTGCATTAAGAAGAGTGTGTCCAGCAGATGGAGGG